>CAUG01000669.1:0-21423 GCA_000442785.1 Papiliotrema flavescens NRRL Y-50378
ATTCCAGTCCCGTTCAACCAGGTCCCAACCCCGGGTAGTACACAACAGTCACACTTCCAGACTTGTATGAATGATTTGGCTTCTGAGACCTCGGCCAATCAACAAGGAGAACCACTCCACAGACATCCACCCAACTTGGTCTGCCACAACTCAAATTTTCTTCTGTCTGTACTGGAAGGCTGATGAGAATCGCCCTGATGATTCTCCCTGGCGCCAATCAGATCTGGACTTGTGCAGCATCTTGTTGAAAAGCTTCCGATGTCTTTCATTCTCCTCAGCCATTAGAGGCACCTTGGGCGCAGATTGTTGCGCATGAGCTTGTCCTGCCTCTTCAGCTGCCGCGTCATCAAGGAATGAAGGCTCTCCCTCCTGAGAATACACTCCAGTGTCCTTGCTGTCACATTTGACCCAAGCCCATTTGGTCTTGTATGCAGGGTTCTGCTTGGACAGGTAGCTTGAGTGATATTGGTGTGACTAGTGGAAGTTGTATCTCTCATCAATGCCAGGGGCGGTGACATGGACATTCAGTGGATCCGTCTCTGACAACCAAATGCATAGGTCAGGGCAATCGTCCTCATAGAAGCTGCGGTCTAAGTGCCGGACCGGATTGAGAAAAGACACTGTCTTGAAGGCGTACCTGTCTCCTTCTGTCTGGAGTTCTTCGGGGCATTTGTTGGAGTCCAAAAGGGACCAAAGTTTGTCTTTGAAAGCCTCAGTGCTGTTGTAGCAAGATGTTGACTTTTGAGTGACATGTCTAGAGAAGAAGCTGACCATTGTGCTGCTGCTGTAGGTGGAACAGTAGTATTTGAACAAGTGTAGTCGCCGTGGAGGTATGTCAACTTACAGGACTGTGAGAAGGCAAAGCTTTTTATGCCATTGGGAACAATGATTGGCTGAAAGGCCCAGTCGTCTTTCTTCCCGGGGCTCTTCCTATCCCTGATGGAGCGCAGATCAAAGGACATCGCCCGCCCAAACGCGTTTGGCCGTGCACGCGGGCCGATTGCGAGCTCCACGCGCGCAACGCGCACGTCCCCCTCGGTATGAGTCAGAGTGGGCCTGCGAGCGGCTCTGCCGGCAATGAGTTGCCCACGGCAGTATGCATCACACTCGACACCCCAGCGAGACCCTCGATGATGGGCGATGTGGTCCGCGTTCACCGCCGTCGGGGCGGACAAGTGAATAGCCGAGAATTTTGGATCGGCCTCGGGATTCCAGTTGTTTTGACATTCATCTTCTCCGTCGACGAGCCTCTCTCCTTCACTTCTCCTCCACTTCTCACCCATTCGCGTCGAACAGGGACCGCTCAAAGACATGTCTGAATCATCACCGCAACAACGCCAAAGGCTGGACGTGGAAGGCGCAGAGGAGCGTCAAGCGCGCCTAGGTAAGCCGCGACCACGCGAAGGGCAATGAGCTCATATCAGGTGCCCTCCTCTCGTCCATCTCCACGCCCTCGCCAACATCTCAGCAGGACAGCGCTGGACTGTCATCTCCGCCCAGCCGGCCATTTGCCATGCCCGAGAGCTCAGGTATGTGCAGCCGCTGCGAGGCCCCGTGAGCCGCGAGCTGATACCAGTACTGGCGCGCGTGCGGGATTTCTTGCCGATGATGGCCTCGTCCAATGAAGCGCTGGCAGCGAAGAAGCCGGAGGAGGTGAACATGGAGGACACGGAGGGCGACGAGCGGGTGATCGCGATGGTGCGTGATGGGCTTTCGTGGGGGACGGGGAGCTGATGCCAGGATGTGAACTTGGGTGTGTTTGACGTGAATGGGCAGCCGAAGGGCGATTTGGGGCCTGAGCTGGATCTGCCGGAGCAGACGGAGGACGATGAGGATATGGACGAGGACGAGGATGAGGAAGATAGCGAAGAGTCGAGTGAGAGCGATACGTCCAGCGACGAAGGCACGAAGGACGGGACGGACGCCGGCTCGGCTATGTGAACGCACACGATCGTTGCGCGGGCTTAGGTGATCTTTTGGAAGTTGACGACCCGTATGACATGCATGCTCACGATGACCTCAGCTCAGCTGCTATGGAGCTCGCTCTTCGGAGCCCGAGCTCTTTACGCGCATTTGCTCCCCTAACATCGACCCCCCAGGGCATCCCGCTCGCTCGAACGACAACGCCTGGCGGTAGCGCAGCTGCCCTTCAGAAAGTGGGCTGGAAGGATGACTCGTAAGGGTGCATGCCTGCAACCTACGCGGCATGGCGCCATCACCCCTCGCCTGCTCCAACCCAGTGTGAGTCTACCTGGTCGTCTCGCGGACCACGACACGGAAGTCCAGCGACATGAAACCAAGCCCCCTGGCCCACGCCGTGGAGCTGGGTGTCGGTGTAGCTGGAGCTGTTCGTGCAGGCCACGGTCGTCATATGCTGCCGGCCTTCACGCCTCACGCCTCTCGCCTCACGCCCACGCCCGCCCCCACGCCCGGCCGCGCGCGTGGGCCTTAGACGTCACGGTGGGCAGGAAGTACCTGCTCCTCATTGGATCCTTTGACGCCCGCACCACCCGCCGGAGCGGCCTTCTGACGGTTGTTACAGCACAGGGTCAAATAGCTGTTTTCGAGTGAGCGCGCCTGCATGTCCACACCCACTTCAACAACCCAATCCCCGTCCCCATCCGCCAAAACAGAAACAAACCAGTACCCTCATCGACTCGGGTATCAAACGAACAATGCCGTCAACACACGCGACTAGTCGATCGTCGATCAGAACATCGAGCGAGTCGAGCGGGTCGAGCTATTCGGGCAAGTCGGTCAAGTCGAGCCAGACTAGCCGGTCTCCCACGAGTCCCAGGGCTCCACGTCCCGCGTCCCGCCATAGCGAGCGCAGCCACCGCAGTGGACACAGTACGCGCAGTCATCACAGCCATGACAGTCATCACAGCAATGAAAGTCACCACAGCGACCGTAGCCGCAGAGCAAGCGATCACGGTGAACGTCGTGACGACTCGCCGCCGCCATCTCCCCCGCTCCCCGCATGTCCCACGCCACCGCCAGACAGCGACAACGAGGCTCCACCAGCGCCCGTCGCGCAGGAGTTGAACGAGCAAGCAAAGTCACCAGAGCCCTCTAGACGTGCTTCGGTCGAAGACGACTTGCCATCGGAGGAGGGACCACGTCCGCCGCCGCCGCCGCCCGCCGAATATGGAGAGGATTCCAGTGAGGAGGACGACGACACTACTCCGCACATATTCTACCAATGTGGGGATTCCGACGAGCGCGTACGGGCGAACTCCGACCTACGATACGGGGATGAATTTTACGAGCAGACCTTTGCGGGAAGTATGGACCTTGTCCCGTATGTGGACAGGCTCTCGATCATCCACGAGGACAGCGGCGAGGATGACAGCGAGGTTCGCCGAAAGCGCAAGCACCGCGAAGGGGTGCGGAGTGGTAAGCGGTCTGCGAGGTCCGTCAGCGATGCGGGGAGCCTGACTCCCAAACCGGGGAAATGCAGGTCTTATAGCATCCGTCGAGACGACGGGCCGTCACGCACGAGGGCCGTGGAAAAAGAGCCTGTAGTCCGCCGTTCTACAACTACAAGTTCGAGCAGCGGCACGAGAGAGACGCGGTTCATCTACATGGGTCGCAGACGGGCGGAACGGGATGCATCCGCGCCGTCAAGTCCCACCTCAGCTGCGGACCGCGCGTATGTATCCAGAGAAGACGCTTCCCACGTTGGAAGCCGAAGACTTTCGAGTGACGCCGGCAGCTGGTCCCGCCGAAGTTCATGGTCGGAAGCGGGTCCGTCGGTCGTTCGAGATGCGTCGAGACCGCCTGCAAGGGGCGCGCGTGATGCGGCGTGCTACGAGGGGCTTAGCCTGGAAGAATATAACAAGATCGTCGATAGCGTTCAAAAGTCGCGTGGTCGATACAAGCCGGCAGGCGTGTCGGGGTCGCACAGGCGTACGAGAACGTCGTCAATGAGCAGCCGCACCAGCAGGGGCACAAAAACCACCGCGAGGAGCGAGGTCGGAGAAGGGCGGCGCAAAAGACACAAGCGCACGTACCCCTGGCTGGTCACTCACTCGGACATTTCTGCCGCTTCTGCGCAGCGGCGAGCGGAGCGGGATGTGCACATTGGCAGATACCCCAAATCTCTCAAGAGCAGCCATAAGAAGACATCGTTCCTCAATCCAATCTATCGTCAGCTCCATAGCCTCATGAAGAATGCGAAGAAGTCCCGCACCAGCACCGCGAGCGTCAGCGGTGCCAAGTTGCCAAGAAAGCCAGCTAGTGAAGCTGGATCATCTAGGAGCGCGCCGGCAGGGCACAGAGGGATGGGCAAGAAGCTGTTCCTCGCTGCGTTCGGACCGCCTCAATCGGCCAAAGTGCGTCACGGAGGGTCCGTCATATCCAGTCGAACGAGCGAGCGCGCCGGGGAGCCCACTGCCGAGTCTACCTCACCAAGAACCAAGTCGCATGGCAGCTCATCGTCGAAGCGGTCCTCAAAGTCCGCAGAGTCCAACGCGTCCAGGACTGCCAAGATCGACGAATCGAACACCACTTTGCCGGATCATTACTCGGCCTACGAGGTCAGACTGCAGGAGGTGATGGTGACGGAGACGCGAAACAAGAGCTCGTCTGAGGGTAGAAAATTACGGAGGAAGCCGTCTAGTCTTCAATCCACCGCCAGCGCAGCGGTAAGATTCATGGGTGGGGATGAGCATCGCGCGAGGAAGTCAAAAGACAGGGCGGGCACGTCGGCCAATGGTAAGAGCAGTGCGCGAAGCAGCGGCGAGAGCAGCAAGAGGGACCACAAGAAGAGCAGCAGCAAAAGCCACCACCACGCCTCGGAGTCTGCCAAGTCTGGCTCAAGCCGGACTCGGCGCTAGGAGCTGGACAATCGTGCTGATCGCTATCTGTGCGTTATCTGAGGGTGTCCTTCACGGCTGATACGTGCGGATCTCCCGGCGATCAGCCTAAGGAGCCCCTTGTCTCGATCCACTTGTATTGTTCATTATGATAACAATGATGCAAGTAAGGCTGTTTGACCGGTAGCTTGGGCCCGACTGGGCCAGTCTCGCCGCGAGCTCACACCGTACCTGTCCAGCCGCTCCAGGGCCCAGCAAGGGTCGGAATGTTTCACGAGGAATTGTAATGGAAATACAACTGTTTGTAACACACAGCGGCGTGCCTTATTATTTACCCTGACGTGATTCGTAATGAGGTGTGTAGCCGATGCCGAGAGTCTCTGGTACCACTGGCGTCATCAACAACTCGACACTGCGCAGTCTTTCCTTCGCTCCCTGGTTCGCAACAAAATCGATTCACCATCAACCCACCCCCGTCGTCGTCGTCGTCAGAGCCCATCACGGCGCACACCCCCCTATTATCCTCCTCGTCGTGTTGTACTCCTACATCATATCCTCTTCCAGCACATAGTGCTCATCGCCCACAATGACCGGTCCAGCCGGCTCGGGCCATCCTCAATCCCCCGCTGTGTCTCGACTCAACCTCGCTCGGAACAACGCGTCAAATCACTCGGGCGGTTTCGCATCACTCGTCAACAATCTCGTCCAGCACAAGAAAGATGGCGAAGGGTCGGGCGAGCATCTTCCAGACGACGTCAAACCGAGCAAAGGACTGCCGTCTACGGGATTGAAGCGTAACACGAAGGAGTGGAAGGAGGAGCACGGGGACTGCGATGGGTGCACAGACTACCCTAATGGTCACGACCGTCGGAAGTACCGAAGCGGGAGTGTCAGCTCGAGCAGCTCTATCCCGAGCGACGTCGGCCCGGACGAGACGCCCGAGAAAGAGGAGGATCAAGAGGGCGCCTTGGGCCGGGGCAAAGGACGACACGAGCAGCGGATCCTGCAGAACGGCGGAGGGGGGGTGATGGACAGTCCAACGCGGGAGGAGCCGGAGGACATGGAGGAGAATACCGAAGGACAGGACAAGAACACTCCGCCCAAGGAACGCAGCGAGTCACATAGTCTGGTCCAGGGTGGGACGGACAGTGATGGAGCGGCCACGAGAGATGGAGGACACGGCCTCGAGGAGGATCTAGCCTCCCATCGGAAAAAGAAGGTCCAGCAAGGCCATGAGGAGAAGGAGGGAGGCGCGAATAGGCTCACGTACGGCGATGATCCAGACCAGAAGATCATCAGCCGCGACGACGAGAGGCAGCGCAAGTTGACGGACGAGGCGGGACGATACCCCGACGGCCTGAAGGGCGTGAAGGGGGAAGAGCCGCCTGGACCCAGGTTGGATATCGTGCTTGACCCGCGAATATCGCACATGCACGTGAGCTACGGTGATTCCTCGCAAGCCTCAAGCTGACGGTAGTACCACTCGCAGCGTGCAGATGGCGCGGGCAAATACGAGCTCGGTCCGATCCTCAAAGTCACCCCGGACGGCGAGCACGAGCTCCCTCCCGGCCAAACACCCGGTCCCTCTCGAACGCCCTCCCACCAGAACTCGGACCTAGACTCGGAGCGTCAGGACAAGGCGGACGCTGCGGACGAGCAGCAGAATGGACACTGGTCGTATGGTATGGAGCAGAGTCCATCTCGCCGTGCACCTTCGCATAATCGATTCTCGTCGTTCCGGGATTCCACAGCCGAGTCAGACTCGGGCAATCAGTCTCGCCCTCATTTGCACCTCCGCTCGCAGTCGTCAAATCGGGCACATTCCACTCACGAGGCCGAGGGCCAGGAAGGAGCGGAAGGGTCGGATAACCGCGAGGGCAGAGAGGGTCGAGAGAATTCAGACGAAGATGCTCAGTCGCCTGCGAAGGAGCAAGCTCAACGGCGCTGGTCGGCTTTGCGGTCACGAGTCCTTCCGGGCAAGAACGCCGGTGCAGGTCCTGCGCCCGGCGCAAACAAGGTGACAGCATTGTCGCATACTGCTATCGGCGCTATGCCCGTCACGACCGAGCTTCTCGCGGGCCAACTCCCCGTCATGATCCTCAAGACGTGGATGGACAGGGACGATGAGGGACACCGCGCGGTGCCCGTCCTGCTCGGTAATCTGCGGTTCCGCGTGGGCGATAGTGTCGGCCTGGGTGCGGGGCGCGAGACGGGGAAAGAGATGTTCAAGGTGGAATGCGAGTATGGTGACGGTGTTGTCAAATGGGTGCGTCACCGCTGGCGTAATTTCTGGTGACTAACGGCAGGTCATCTACCGGGAGCTCCGAGACTTCTTGTCCTTGCATGCGCATTACAAGGCCGCAAATTTTGGAACGTCCGTCGCTGGTCTGCGTACTTCGAGGCGTGTCGAGATTCCCGAGTTCCCGAGGATGTCGATCCCGTATCTGAACAAACTCGGCAATCAGCAAGGACGCGAGAAGCCAGTCAGCAAGAGCGAGTACGCGCAAGCGAGTCGGGATGCTTTGCAGAACTATCTCGTCGAGCTCATCCGGGCAGTCGTGAGCTGCCTCTTCCGTTTCTCCGACATAGCTCACACATAGATCTTCCGACCTGAGTCAAACCGTCTGTGTAAATTCTTCGAGCTGTCGTCATTGACGCTCTCGCTTGCGCCGCGCGGAGGGTTCCAGGGGAAAGCGGGATACCTCAAGATCCCCGGTTCGAACGCCTCTCGCCGCGCAAATCAGCCCGGCCTCACCCCGACGTCGTGGCTGCACAACCGCGAGCCCAAATGGTTCATCGTACGCGACACTTACTTCGTTGCGACGGACGGGCCCGACGCGACCGAGTTCTACGATGTCTTTATGCTTGACGAGGGCTTCAGCATCGAACGGCCCAAGCGAGTTCTGCGGACCGGATTGCACATAATGACGGGCCACTCGAGCCTGCGGTCTGCGACACGGCGGGACGTGCCACTCGGCCATGAGAAGTCGAGCGGACGGGATGCGGGAGGAGATGGAACTGGCGCAGAGGGAGAGGATGGGATTGACTTGGATAATCCGTTTGCGCAGGAGATGATCATTGCGAGTGGGGAGGCCCATGGCCAAAAGATTGGCGTGAGCGCCGAGGAGGGCGATGAGCATCATGCGAGTCAGCACACGTTCTTTATCGTCAACACGCAGAGGAGGTTGAAGCTGGTTGCGAAGAATGCGGTGAGTTGTGCGAAGGGTTCTGGCGTGGATGTGAGGCGCATGCTGACGTCAGCGACAAATGCACCAGTTCATCGTGAGCATGGAGCGGATCGCGGCGCAGTCGGTATGGACGGGACGGAATCGATTCGACTCGTTTGCCCCGCTGCGGGTCAATGTGGCTGCCCAATGGCTCGTCGATGGAGTGAGCTTGCGTTCGTGCGGGAGTGGCTTAGCTGATGGCAGCGTGATTACTTCTGGAACTTGAGCAGGGCGATCAACATGGCCAAGGACAGGATCTACATCCACGATTGGTGGTGAGCTATACGGCGCCGGTGTCGCTCAAAGAAGCTCACGTACAGGATCTCGCCCGAGTTGTACCTCCGCAGACCTGGAAATGAGCGTTACAGGCTGGACAATCTGCTCAAGCGCAAGGCCGAGGACGGCGTCAAGATTTTCATCATTGTCTAGTGAGTCGCACACCAGTAGCTGTCGAAGAGACATGCTGACTAGCAGCAACGAGGTCTCGGACAAGACCACGCCGGTGGACAGCTCGTACACCAAACGGACGCTAACAGGCTTGCACCCGAATATCATGGTGCAGCGGTCGCCGAGCCACTTCCAGACGGGAACATTCTACTGGTCTCACGTGAGTGCGGCCGCGCCTGTATCGGCACGATGCTGATAACAGCACGAGAAGCTGTGTGTCATCGACGAGACAATCGCGTTTATGGGTGGTTTGGACTTGTGAGCTATCCTGCTACGTAGACAAGGCACGCTCAGCTTACGCCAGATGTTACGGCCGGTGGGACACGTCGCAGCATATCCTCACGGACGAGGACTATACCGAAGAGACTGGCCCGAACGGCCCCGTCTGGCGCGGCAAGGATTACTCCAACGAGCGAGTCGCAGAGTACAGCAACCTCGATAAACCGTTCGAGGACGTCTTTGACCGGGGCAAGGTCCCGCGAATGCCGTGGCATGACGTTGGGATGCAGATCGTCGGCCAGCCAGCGAGAGACCTGTGTCGACATTTCGTTCAGCGATGGAACTTGCTGATCCGGACCAAGGTGAGCTACGTGACCAACATGTTGAGTCCGAGCTCACGGCAGAATCATAAACGCCGCATGCCGTTCTTGCTTCCCGCTGCAGACTTCACGGAGCGCGAGTTACATGACTTGAAGCTCCAGGGGACGTGCGAGGTGCAGATCTGCCGGTCTGTTGGTCCGTGGTCTATGGGCACGCTCACGAAGATTGAGCACTCGATCCAGAATGCCTACGTCAAGTGTGAGTCTACGCATGAACGCCTCGCGCTAGGAGACCGAGAGCTGACGGCAGCCATCGAGCTGTCCGAGCACTTTGTGTACATCGAGAACCAGTTCTTCATCACGTCGACGGTTGTGGACGGCGTGCCGGTTCAGAACGGTATTGGCGACGCGCTCGTGTCGCGTATCATCAAGGCGCACAAGCAGGGCACGCCGTGGAAAGCGTGTATCGTCATCCCCTTGCTGCCCGGATACACGTACCCGATCGACTCGAACGAGGCCTCGTCGGTCCGTCTGATCATGGAGTGCCAGAACAGGACGATCTGCCGGGGCACGCACTCGATCTTCTCGCGCTTGAAGAAGGAGGGCATTGATCCGGACGATTACATCAACTTCTTCAGTCTGCGGGGATGGGCCAAGTTCAAGAGCGGTGTTTTGACGACCGAACAGGTGTACATCCATGGCAAGACGATGATTGTTGACGACCGTGAGTTGCGGAAAAGGGAATTGCGAGGGGGATGGCTGATCCGCAGGACTTGTGTTGTGCGGGTCGGCGAACATCAATGAGCGGTCGCAACGGGGCGATCGAGATTCGGAGCTGCTGGCTGTGATCCGAGACACGGACATGATCGACGGGTGAGTGCTCAGCTTCTTACTTCGGGGTTCAAGTCGGGAAAGGTGCTTGACAGCGTGAAGATGAATCAGCGCTGACAGTAGAACCATGGCGGGCAAGCCGTTCAAGGTCGGCCGCTTCGCGCACACGCTCCGCATGCGTCTGATGCGTGAACACGTCGGCGTGGACGTCGATGCCATCGAGGAGGATCAGCTCATGAACCGCGAGCCGGTTGCGCCTGCAGACGAGGTGGAGACGTGGGACCCGGACCACGAGCAGGAGGACGGGGATGATGGTGCGAACCGTGGAGTCACGAAGGTCAAGGCGCGGACGGCTATGGACCGATTTGGGCGGACTGTCAAGTCGGGCATGGGCGCGGGTGAGTTACGGAGGTTCCAGGAAGCAAGGTCAAACGCTGACAGCAGTGACGAAGGGCATGAGCGAGAACCTGATGAACAATATTGGCCGAACAGCCGATAAGGTCATCCACCCCGTTGCGCTTGTTGCGCATGGCGAGTTCGCGGCGAGGCCGGATAAGCCAAAGGGCGAGGCGAATGAGCGGGAGGATTTCGACCTGGATGGGAACCGTACGGACGGATTTGCGTCTTCGGTGGTCTCGACGCTGGAGGAGAAGACCATCTACGAGCGCCGACCTTCTGCATCGCACGCGAACGGTCAGCCGCTGTTTGACCTGATTGAGGAGGGCGAGGGCGGGACGGACGAGTCGGGTCCTAAAGAGGCGTACGTCGATCCGAAGGTCAAAGACGAGCACACAATCTTGGACGGCGACAAAGATGCGTCGAAGCGCGGCGTGCCGCGCATCCGCGGTGACTCAAAGGACAAGGAGCCGTACGGCGCACCGTCCAATGCTGTGGAGAAGGACGACGCCCCGCCTAATGAGGACACGAAGCGCGATGACGACACGGAGGAACAGCGCCAGGCGGTCGCTGCGCGTAAGACGCTCCGCAAGCACCTCACTGCCAAAGTGGGCGCGTCGCCATGGAGCATGCCGACGCCAACGCCCAAGATCAACCCAAACAGGTTCCATGATCCGCTGGACGAGACGTTCTGGAAGGATATGTGGGTCGCAACGGCCGTGCATAACACGGAGATATTCCGGAAGGTGTTCAGGTGTATACCGGATGATCTCGTCACGACGTGGGCGGCGTACAAGGCGTTCGCGAACCATGCGGAGAAGTTCAATCGCGCCCCGGAGGATGTGGCGCAGGGAGGGAGCGATGAGCCGCCGAAGGTCGTGCATGGAGGTCCCGGCACACATGGGGCCGGAGGAGGTGGATCGGGGGGTGGAGCCGTGGGGCAGGGCAAGGAGGGCGAAGCGGGCGGGGAGAAGGAGAAGGAGAAGAAGGATAAGAGCGATGGGAAGGTGGGGCATGGAGGCGTCAGTGCGGGTCTGGCGGGTGCTTTGGGCGGAGGTGGAGCGAGCGATGAGGCTTCTTCGAGTACGGGTGGATCGGGTGGAGCGGGCGGTTCGTCCAAGCATGCGCGGGAGGCGTCGGGCCCGAATGATGCGTGGGCGCAGTGGGAGCGAGAGGAAATGGAGGAGCTATTGAATGAAGTGAGGGGCCATCTTGGTGAGTTCTTGTTGGGCGGAGAAGAGACGACGTGCTGAGGACAGTGCTTTACTCGACCCGTTTCTTGGAGCAGGAGGATACGGCGGGCCAGTTCCTCTTCCAAGTGAGTGGCTGCGTTCACGTTCTTCATCGTAGACCTGTCCCTCGCTCGGTCTTCTTTCTACCGCACAGTCGTCCTCTGCTAGCGGCATACTGACTGGACAGAGCGACCGGATCTTGCCTTTGCCCATTTACGACTAGTACGATTTTCGATCTTTATAATTCTTTTCGGTTCGCATCTTGCATTGGCATACACGCGACGACGACGTCAGATGATTCTGCCGTATCCGCTTGTGTTTCTGCATGTATCGCAGTGGCATGTCTGTTCTTCCTGTCGCCCGAAACGCGAAGGTTGCTGCGGTCGGCTGACACGGCCGTCGGCCAGCAGGCTATTCTGACTCCAGACACCGAGACCACATTGCATGCCGGGCGCTGTCAACGAGCCATGCCAAGGAGCAGATCGTAGAGGCTGAGGATGCGCCTATCACACCGCTGCGCAGAGCGTCACCAGAACTCGTAGCTCGGAGGCAAAATCGCTTCGCAGTCAGTACAGCGCCAGCCACCAGTTCCCTCGGATTCGTAAGAACCATAGATAATCGGTCGAACCTGGCCCGATAGCGCCTGTTTGCGATGCTGGAAGTATGTTTCGGCGCCTGTTTAAAGCTTGAGACCCTTAAAGAAGCGCTCGATCGTCGTAGACAGGGTCGGGCTCACGTGTAAAGAAGCGCTGGAGTCGAGGATGGCCCTGAGAACAGGCGCTGAGGTAGTCGTGCGGCCGATGGAGGTTAGGTCTTGGAGGCAGGTGCGTGGGTTATTTCGATCGCCGTGTGTACCTGTGTCCCGTACCGACTTTCCCGGCCTTGGCTCTGCAGGCTTGCTGTACATGTCAGGATGGCAGGGAGGATGGGTGTGCGAGTACGGCCAGGCTGGTCTCGGTTAGCTCGGCGCGCAGTTGCCTTAATGGGTTATCTGATAATTGAAATTTTGGCGCATCACCCTCTTGTGCCAAGCATCGGCCGAAGTGCTCGCGCGCACGACGGCAGAGGGTGTGTTCCAGTTCGGTGGGATGGGTCGAGACCGCGGGCAGCGCTGGGCACTGCGACATTGTGCATTAGGTGATCGAGGCACATGGGGCGTGCGAGCGCCGTGCGAGATCCGAGGAGGGACGGCTGGCTGATTCTGGACGAGGGCCAGGGACCGCGGCGCTGCGATCACGAGCTTGCTGGACCCGAATGATCCGATGTTCGTTTTTTGTTGGGCCAGGTACGCTCCACTGGTCCCCGAACGAAAAACCTGGGCTAAGGACAGGATAGAGCGCGGGTACTTAAGGCGTGACGCACCCGGATAAGTCTTGTCATCCCAGATCAGAGAACAGATCACAGTTCGACCCGGTCGTACTTCCCACTAACCGACCTCCTGGACCAAGTCGAGCGACACACAACCATGGCGCTCACACACGGAGCGGTCGACGTTACTATGCCGCAGCTGGTCATCGACTCGCAGCTCGCTGCGGAGGACCGCGAGACGCTGCATTCGTCAGGCGACGAGGCGGGCGAGCGAGAGACCGAGAAGAAGGAACGGTTCCCGCATGGTGAAGGCGAGAGGGGCACGCATGCGTTGAATGACGACTTGTACTGGGAGCCGGCGGAGGGCGTCGAGCAGGATGTGGGGGTGACGAAGATTGAGAGTCTGTACAAGGTGTTTGGGAAGGGGTGGGGGTTGTACCTCCTCTGGGCGTGAGTGTTCTCTGCTGTAATTGAGTGGGCAGGGGCTGATGGACAGGTCTATCGGGTTGATCTCGTATGCTTATGCCCTGTCTCAGAGCACCACCTATGTTTGTGAGTGCCGCAATGAGTGATCTAGGGGCGAGCTGGGCTGATGGCAGATGAGCAATTCGCGACGTCGTCGTTTGGCTCGCACAGCTTGATCGGGACCATCTCGACCATCACGGGTATCATGGCTGGTGTCGCGCAGCCGTTCATCGCCAAGGTGAGTCATAGACATACCACCCGCTTACCCGCACTTACCCACAGCTCGCCGACATCTTCTCCCGACCCATCGCGCTCACCGTCTCGGTCGTCTTCTACTTTGTCGGCTATGCCGTCGTGGCGGGCGCGAAGAACGTCGAGACCGTCGCGGGCGGAATGGTGCTCTACACTCTCGGCAACACCGGTATATCCTTCATGAACGGCCTGCTCATCGCCGACATCACCTCCCTGCAATGGCGAGGCTTCGTCCAGGCCATCGTGTCCGTCCCGTTCGTGCTCAACGCGTTCATCGCTGGCTTCATCACCGAGGGTATCGGCGCGCTGTCCGCCAACGGCTGGCGATGGGGCTACGGCATGTTCTGCATCCTCATCCCCGTGCTGATCTCCCCGGCGATCGCGGTCCTGTTCGTGGGCGACTACCGCGCGAAGAAGGTCGGCGCGCTGTCGCTCGCTGCGCCATCGTACTACCGTGCGCAGGTGCTCGCGGGCATGGAGGTCCAGAAGCCGCCTACGCGCGTCTTGGTCATGCGATACTTCTCCCGCATCAACGCGTTCGGCCTGCTCCTCCTCGGCTTCGCCTTCGGATGTATCCTCACCCCGTTCACCCTCCGATACACCGCCAAGGGAGGGTACACCAACCCGTCGCTCATTGCCCTGCTGGTCGTAGGCGGCTTGCTGTTCATCGCTTGGGTCGTGTGGGATGGGTTCATCGCACGGTACCCGATCATGCCCCGCCGAGTCCTCAACAGAACGTTCATGTCGGTCCTCCTCATCGACTTCTTCTACTACTTCTCCGGCTACTTCATCGACACCTACTGGAGCTCTTACGTCTACGTCGTGGTATGTCTGACCATGCGAGGGGTGGTACATACGCTGACAGCCAGACTGACTGGTCGGACCGAAACTACGCGTTCTACCAGAACATCCTCACCGTCATGCTCTGCTTCTTCTGTGTCCCGGCTGGACTGATCATGCGGTACACGCACCAGTACAAGTGGCTCCAGATCAGCGGTCTCGCCGTCAGGTGTCTCGGTGTGGTAAGTTTTAGCACTAGAGTCGCTAGAACGAATGCTAACGTGCAGGGTCTCACCTACGCCGCGACCGTCACGCCCACCACCGCCCTGCTCGTCACTTCGCGAGTCTTCACCGGTCTTGGCGGCGCCATTTCCGTGATCACCTCGCAAGTCGCCTCGCAGGGTTCTGTCCCGCACCAAGACCTCGCCATCGCCATCGCCGTCCTCGCCCTCTGGACGCAAATCGGAGGGGCCATCTCGTCCGCCATCTCCGCGTCCGTGTGGACGCGCCTCCTGCCCCACAACCTCGAGAAGTACGTGGGCGAGTACCTCGATGCCGAGGCCAGGGCGGAGATCTTTGGCGACCTGCTCGCTGCGCGCGCGGCGGAGCCCCGAGAGCTCGTCATCAAGGCGTACAACGAGACGATGCGGACGCTGGCGATCGCGGCGCTGTGCACGTCGTTCCTCGGCCTCGCGGCTGGTTTCTTCAGCAAGAACTACTACTTGGGTGACTCGCACAACAATGTGGAGGACCACAAGAAGATCAGGATGAGGAACAAGGAGGAGGTGACGCCCGAGGTTGTCGCGGCGCGGGCGAGGGAGGTGCAGGAGAGGATTGAGCGGGAGGTGGCTGAGAAGAAGCGGGCTGAGGAGGCTGGGCAACAGTAGACGCGTGGAATCGAGCTATGTGCGAGTAGATGCAACGCTTGGGATATATAATGCATCGACTATCTTCTGCTGTAATGTGTCTCGGCCAGGGTAGCTTAGCAGGAGGAGCCATGATGTGCCACTTTAGGCGACAAAGGCGAGACAACCGAAATGCATCATTCGTTCTGCCCGACCTGGTCAAAACAACCCATCATCATGGAAACAAACATCGACTCGCCAGCTCCACTACCCTCCTCAACAGGACCATCTCCGCGGCCCGACAAGCAGGTGAAGACGCGCTCGAGGAATGGATGCTTGGTCTGCCGCGCGAGACGCATACGGTGCGACGAAGGTGCGTGTACAGGCTCCACCGCGGACGCGTTGAAACTCCGCTTCCCCGTCCTCGATCATGTTGGCTCTGAGCTGATTGCAGGCAAGCCAGAATGCCAGCGATGTATCAAGTACAGCGCAGAAGTGAGCTTGACACAGTGCAAGTGCGATGAGCTCACGTCAGTGCGTGTACCCCGCAAAGAAGACGTTCGACCGCGACGCGATAACCAAATCCCTTTCGAAGCGGCACAAGGCCAACCAATCGCCCTCTTCCCCGGCTGACATTGCATCGCTTCCACCGACGATCCTCTCATCCCCCTTCGGTCCCGGATTCACGTCAACCGGCGCCAAGAACGACTTCCCACCGCGTCTGGGCGTCGCGTCGACATCGAACGTCCGCGGGGAGAGCTCAGCTGGATCGAGCCAGCCAGGCGGGGTGAAGCTGTATGATGATGCGCCGACGAGCATGGATGCTCTCATGGCCTTGTGTCGGATGACGAAGATGGGCTCGTTCTTCTCTGGCGGGGAAATGCCGCCCGACTACCTCCGGGAGTCGTTCCAGGACCCGGATGAGCTGCGTTGCGTGAGTCATACGCCACCGCGGCGCGAAAGCCAGAATTGGGTCTGACAGTAGCTGCACCACTGCCTCGCGTATACGCTGTCCATCATCGTCATCAAGGAAGACTACAACCCCTGGGTGCAGCACATCGCGCCCATGTTCCTCTTTCCTACTGCGCTCGCACCGACTAGTAGCGAGGCCCTGCGGTATGCCATGGCCGCTACTGGCGCGACGCATCTGGCCTAGTGAGCTTGACGCCGCCTTGCTGTTCGCGAAGCTGACGTTAGCTTGCGGAACCGCCTCGAGACGGAACGAGACTCGTTGGACCGGATGCTGTCGGTGCAGTACCGCTCACGAGCGATGGTGCTGCTTCGGCAGGCGCGGAAAGATCCGCGTGAGGTCGTTTCAGACGCGTTTTTGGCAGCGGCGATATGTATCGGGCACAACGACGTGAGCTCAGGTCTT
Organism: Papiliotrema flavescens NRRL Y-50378; assembly: GCA_000442785.1. Lineage (NCBI taxonomy): Eukaryota > Fungi > Basidiomycota > Tremellomycetes > Tremellales > Rhynchogastremaceae > Papiliotrema > Papiliotrema flavescens. The sequence continues at coordinate 16,515 of CAUG01000669.1, forward strand.
CGATGAAGCTGGGAAGCTGACGCCAGGTGTTGTCTGCTGAGATTTTATGGCGCGAGGCGTGGGGTTACTGCAAGGACAGTCTGGCGGCGCGAGGCGGGTGCGAAGAGGTTCTCTTCGGCAGAAATCCGGTGGCTGTGCCAGGAGAGGTCGAGCGTGTGTTGATTGAACACCTGGCGTTCGGCGACTTGACCAGTGGGTCACAAGTCACCTGGGTGGATCTCGATAGCTAATCGTAGAAAGCTTGTCCACTGGCGATCCGCCTCATCTGCTCGATGGGTTTTCGGGATGGTGGGAACGGCTGGGTCAGCCTCGACCCGGACACGAGATGGTGAGTCCAGCAAATGTTCACATTCACATGGGGCAGGTCATCTGACGGCAGGTGCATTCAATCGAGCTTACAAAGGGCGTGCACCGCGAGACTGTTCGCCTCATCGCCCGTACGGCTACGCTCATCGCGAACAAGCGCTCTCTAAGGCGGTATGGCCTGATACAGGGTTTGGCACCATTCACGGCCTCCTCGACCTTCTTCGGCGTCACGCCGGATATCGCCCTCGACGCGTATTCACACAGTGTATCTCAACTTGAGGCCGATCTAGGAAGGTGGACACTGAATGAATCGGTCGGCGACCAACGTACCCGAATAGGCAGCCTCGCGTACTGGCACATGTGCCGCATCCTTCTGCGGAAGTACATCCAGGATCTGCCGATGGAAGATCCGGATTGCCAGTCCAGCGCGAAAGCTATCTTGGAGCTGTGCGTCGAGGCGGGCGACAAGATTGAGTTTTTGAATTGGGTGAGTGCAGCCCATACCAGCGCTTCAGGTTTGGCAGGGACATCGCTGACCGCAGCCTCTGCTCGTCGCGAGCTGTATCATACGTGACGGAACGATGCGGGATCAAAGCCGAGCGGTCATCAAGACGTTCGCGTACCAGTGCTGCAACGAGATCAAGGTCCTGCATGAGGTGGTGGAGGAGGTGTGGAGGCGGATGGACGATGGATGGGATGAGGACAGCTATGGCTGGGTGGAGGTCATGCTCGAGATGGGACGCGGGGTGATGATGGCTTAGCATGTGGGGTCGTGAGCTACAGGAGGTGAGCTCAAGTGTTATCACGGCTTGGTGCTTTCGTAGAAGCCGCTCGATGCATACACGCTGTTTTGCATACATCTTCGGCAGTGGAGGGTGGCGTCAAAATGCTTGCGCATGTGTCAGAGATTCATCTCACACTCGTTGGACCTCTCGATGTTGGAGCTTATTGCTCGCGCATTGAATCTCTCAGAGAAGAAGCGTTTTGTGCGCTGTCGAGTCCGACAGCTCATCAGACCGAAGCATGAGAACGGGACCCGATGAGTCCGCCGCATCAGCACACGTGCTTGAAGGGGACTACCAACCGAGTCTAAGCGATGCCCGCGGTCGATCGAGGTCGCAACAGGCCGACGTGACGATGCCGAAGATTTCCATCGTCTAAGAGTCCCGCCGCGCGAGAGAGTCCGTCCAAGATAGTCCGACATCGGCGAAGCTGATCGGCGTCAAACGAGCTCTTAGCCTACGTAGGCTGGAGGACCTGCGATGATAGCGCGCAGAGCTTCTGGATCTTGCGGGATGCGCGTGCTCAGTCTGCAGCGCGGTCATCAAGGGTGCGGTAGCCGACGTCGGCCGTATGCACTCGCTTGTGGAGAGGTCGTGCGATTTATCCTTTCATCATACGCCGGGGAAGATTGCAGCCGAGCCGAGCTCGCCCGCTCGCGGGCAGATGTCTCTCTCGGCTCCAGCTCGGCGAACCGGCAACAATTCGGGATGGGCATGTTTGGTTCTGCTCCGAATGACAGTCTTTCATGCTCCGCCGGCTGGTGTATATACAATGCTCTGTCAGCTCGATCTGCCCTCAAGATTGCGCTTCGGAAGCTTCCCCCAGTATGCCTGAACACCGGTCTTCCCGCTCGTCCCGCCACTCACGCCACCATGATACCGATACCCGCACTCGTACTCATCGCCATCACTCCGTGAGAGCTGCAAACATCAGAGAGGACCGTAACCAGAGAGACAGTCCCCTGGAGGAGCAGTCCGACATTTACGCGTCACAGGATCCTAAAGCGAGCCACGGATATGCCCAAAGCGATTCTCACACGGCGCTCCATTTCGCCCCGGTCGACCAGGACAATGCTGAGTCTTCTTTTGCTTCTTCGTCAAGCATCGTTGTCCAAATTGACGAGCCGGCCCATCGACAATGGTCAAGTGACCGTCGCGGACACAGAGAACACAGCGGACGTACTCCGCCGGTTCCCATTTACAGCCCGACTCAAGGTGGATGGGACGTTTCGCCAAGGTCGCCGCTGCCGGACGTCAGAGAGGCGCGCAATTCTCCACCTCGAAGTGTACCGACAAGCTCCACTGCGGGGTCCAGGGGCCCCTCGCAGCTCCATCGCCGCCTGATCCTCGCTCCGACGGATGCTATCCGCCCTTCGTCGGGGCGATCAAACAATACAATCGTTTTTGATGATCCCTCGCAGGGGCGAGCGTTGACTGATGGAGGAGCGGCTATGCTATCCCCAACGGGAGACGGGTCATACAACAGCTCAAGCTACTCGCAAGGGTATGGTGCACCTGACCAAGATACGACAGTGCGCAATATGCTGGGCGCCGCGGACTTTGCGCCTCGCGTTCCAGGCGGGGCCGTACCGACATTGCAACCGACTCGCGAGGAATATTGGATCCCAAGAAACAATGCGCAGCTCCTGCGACATGGGAATACGTGGTTCTTGAATGGCAGGGCGGTACCTGCGCCGAGCCAGATTGACCAGGTCTTCAACTACCGTGACCCACGCATGCTGAGTGGCTCACCGCTTGCGAGCCCGATGTACCCGCCTCCGATCAGCCCAAGTCATCCGCCGTTGGTCAGTCCGACTTTCTCTGACCAACCGACAATGACGTCTCCTGCTCCAGCCTCTCGTGAAAGAACGCATAAGCGAAGAAGACGACGAACTCATTCGGAGGAACCGAGCGCGACAGCCTCCTCGTCCGGCGAGACCGCTGTCTCTTCGCCTGCTGCTGATAGCCCAGGCAGCTCTGTCACCGTCGGTCCTCCTGTCAGAGGGTCAGAGCGTGATAGTGCGTGGCTGGAGAGTCCCGATGACTAGAATGAGCTCTTTGAGTATGGGCAGCGAGTGGCGCTTGGAGGAACGGGCTTGCTTGGGTGGAGGCGTTCGGAGGATGGGCGGTAGGCGAGCTGTATACAAGAGATTCAGGATTCGCCAGCTTTCGTCACACTGTATATGCAATGCAAATGCATGTCCGGTGGGCCAGCGGAAGATATGAGCTCGCCAGACCTGCGGATAACGTAGCTGTGGTAGGTGTTTGGGTACCGCACAAATCTCTCTGATCGGTCGCGCGGAAGGCGCAAGCGTTGCCGATTTTCTCACACTCGCATGTCTGTAAGGATGCCTATCTCAGTCACACTTTGCTACGTACAGACCTCTCCAGCTCTTTCCTCCGCTCTGCAACCCTCAGACAAGTTCATTTATCGGGCCCTGCTAAGGGTTTACTTCTTTACAAGGTCCCCCCAGGATCTGGTGGACTCGTTGAAGGTCATGGTGTGAGCCTGGACTCGGCCGTCGACCTGCTTCACGTCGATGTGGATGGTCTTTGGGGCGTACGATGGGCAATAGAAATGGACGTCCTGTGTCAAGAACTGGTTCAAGCTCGAAAGATTCTTCATTGCCTCCCTCGTCTTATGGTCAGTGTCCCACTCGTCCACAATCTTTGAGTACTTGGTCGTAAATTCCGAAAGACCATCGCATGATGCACTGAACATTGCGTGATGACGACCTTGAGTCTGAAAAGTATCCCAAAGTTAGGGATGAGTAAGACTTGTTGAACTGGAGAGATGGTGGTTAGCAAGTTGTTGCGCTTTATAGATTGGGGCATGGGCACGTATGATTGCCTGGGGCTCAGGAGTGGGACTCACTCTCTGCTCTTGCGCCCCAAGACACATTGAAAGTCGCTCCATCTCATCAAGGGAGGGCCAAGTGATCCTTGGGCCTGTGACACTTTGCAAGGGGTTAGCACCTTTGATAATGCCCCACAGCCTTCCTTTTAGTTCCACAACACCACCAAGCTCTGTCCCATGGTGACAATAAGCAGAGCTTGGGCTCGTGTTGAGGAAGGCGCACTATACTCCTGACACACCGCAACACCTGTTGGAGTGGATGTGCCTACGAGCCACGCGGTGATCTGACATGGATGATTGGCTTTTTACAATCGTTCAGCAACAGCACTTGGTCGCATGCACTCAGACAATGGAGAGCAGAGCAAGCTGAAGACAAGACTGTTTGAGACTGCTCACGTGGCCTGACAGTGCCTGCGGCTTGCAGAAGCCAACTCGGTTTATGTGGCACTTGCGGTATAGATTGAGGACCTTTGAGACAGGTCTTGGAGCGCTCAATGGTGGGCTTCAAGAAGGCGGTCTTGTAGATCTACCCAAGTGCTCCACCGTGCCCTGCGTGGGACCTGCTTGTCCAGCAGGCATGCTAGACTGCTTGACGTAGTTTTTGGGAGATGTGACCAACAACAATGGCTATATGGATTGTAAGGAAGTTGAGCCAACTATGAGTACTGCAAAGACGGCTGTTTGTCCCACACATACAGACCCAACGCTGAGCCCGCCTGTCAGAGTCGAGACTCTGCCCCGCCCTTACTCAACGTCGCCGTTACCGCCTCGATCATCGGCAAACCACAAAGCGGCCATGCCTGTCAGAAGCGTGGTGTAGCCTATCCTCGTTTGCCCTATCTCATGCGAGGCGAGCCGATGTTATTTGATGTGCGCGTACCACTGGTGATCAGGCCCAAAGTTACGACTAATGGATGATACATCCAGAAGACTCGGGGTTCCGAGGGAGCACACTACAAGGTGT
>CAUG01000675.1:217-21089 GCA_000442785.1 Papiliotrema flavescens NRRL Y-50378
CGTGCCCGAGAAACCCCAAACCTTGACCCCGTCCTGTTGCCTGCGAAACTCGTTGAACCCCTAGGGCTGGTTTCGCATCGACGCTATATAGCCACAGCCAGACATCGGCCCTATCCTACGCCCTGTCAACAAGGGTACGCCGCACCTTCTCCCGCCGGAGGGGTCACGCTGATCGCAAGCACGGCACAGCTCGCTATAATCCGTCATCATTGATCTGAAGTGATCGACCGCGGAGCAGTAGTGTGCAAATTCACTTTGACACAGTCGCTCATCCTCCACGGCAAGCTTCGGAGGACTGGGCTCCCGCACGTTACGACGGGCGCTTACTTCCACACCGCACAGCTCGCGCAAGAGTCTCGCCCCCCCCGCACTTCCCGAAGTGGTCTTCGGCCTTGTTTCAGCTGTGCGAAGGGAGATGGACACCAGTCTCCGATATACGTACGTTCAAAACTTGGACTACACGCCAACTATGGCTGAGCGCGATATCAACTTCAATCTCACGACACCTGCAGTGGCTTCGCTTGGACACAGGAACTCTGCTACACTGCCGATTCCTTTCCGCCCCTCATCCGATACGATGGGCCCATACATGGCGGTCGCAAACGACTACATCGGCTCAGGCTCATTTGGGAACATGTGCAACGAGGGTTCAGACCCCGATGGGCTGAGCATCGAAGGGGACGGCTACGTGGAAGGCGAGGAGGCTTGGACAGCTAGAGAGAACGAAGAGTCGACGGCCCAGGGCAGTGGGATTACTCAAAGCCTCGACGAAGAGACTGGTGCGCCTCCCAAGAAACCAAGGACAACGCTAGGGAGGGGCAGGGCGTGTGTCCCGTGCCGGTGAGTCTCTCTTTATTCGTCCTATACGTTGGCTGACAACCGAGTGTCCGCAAGCTGTGAGTGACCACGGATTACCTCTACTGACAGATCAGCAAGTGTTCAGGCGAAAAGCCCTGTGCGAATTGCACGCGGGCGCAGAGTGACTGTCATTATCAGGAGATCACGCGTCGAAAACCTCGCGGGGTGCTCTTGGAAGAGCGGGTTGGTGAGTGAATTTTGCGCAGCCGCGCTTGGCTCAGCAGGCTCTCACCCTGGCTTCTCATACGGATTCCCAGCCACAACACATCGCGGATCCCCGCTCACACCCAGCGGAACTGGAACAGAGACTTCTGGAGCTAGGCGAGATCCCGCCGCATTCGAATCTTCCCCCCCGCTCGAACAGCAACGCCTCGATTTCGCCCGCCACCAAACCAGGCGATCTCCACATCATCACCGAAGGCATTCTCGTGAACCCAAGCTCGTTCAGCGGTAGCCTCTCCCTATCACCCCGTTCACCGGCCCTGCTCCAGCCCCAGCCATCACCTCAACTTCACCTCTCTCTCCACCCCCCAAATTTTCCAGCTAATATGGCGACCATGAACTCTGGCGGGCCCGAGATTCCCCCTTGCTCGCCACTGGAGTTCGCACTCATCAGCTTTGTCTTACCTTACACGCCTTATCTCCTGATGCCCCTGCATCCGCAACGCTTTCTCGGCTTGGTCACATTGCCAGGTTCCGATATTCGTCGACCGCACCCGGCATTGATGTACATTCTCTTCGCAGAAGCCGCGAGGATACTCGAAACTGGGTTGCCCACTCCAAATCCGCCCCCACTACCCCGGTCGGTCTTTCCCCCACAAAGCCCTACCGAGCCCTTACCGATGCCACACTCTCCGACGGACCGCTCTTGGATACTCGCGCATGTACGTGGCATGAGCACGACCCTGCTCGAGCGGGCACGAACGGAACTCGAAAACGGCATCCGATCGGTCGACCGCCCCTTCGACCTCGCTCGTGCAGCCGTGGGCATCGCGCGATATCTTTACTCCATCGGCCGCTTCATCGAGGGCTGGAATATCCCCGTCGCGCGCTTGGTCGTCTCGTGCGGCCTGCACCGTAACATCGGGACCATTGTGCCGCCTTCGCACGTGCCCGACCACAGTATCGTCGGCACTAAATACGCCCAGTCGTACCAGTACGCGGACTCAAATTCTGCTGCCCTCAACGGAATGGCAGGCGCGGATAAAGTCCCGGTGCTCCGGATGCGGCCGGTCATCCTTCCGCCCGCTCGAGACGAGATAGATGTGACGGAGCGGATTATGGCATTCTGGGCGGCCAAAGCTCAGGACTGGGAAGCTGGCACAGGCTGGGGGTGGAGCTTGAGTCTGGCGGACGAAGAGTGTACGACACAATGGCCATGGGGCTCTGGGATCGTCGAGGTAAGTTAGACTATTTCTTCCATGTGGCCGACCATAGTGGGACGCTGACAGGTGACAGGTACGGCCGCCTGGGGTGCCCCGCCCCTTCTACAACTTGGCAGATCTACACGATTTGCACAGCTCCATGCACACTTCCGGCTTGACAGATACGACATATGTTCTCGCGCTCAAATCGCTAGCGTTACTCCATCGGGCTAGCCAGTGGGTACATCCAGGAGTGGATAAACTCAATCCTCAGTCGCACTTGGCTGACGGAAAGCCTGTTCGACCTGCCAATCTCGTCCGTACCCACGTTCCAGTCGCCTCGCCCGACACACATTCCTCCGCTCAGCGCCGTGCAGTCAATCGAGGCAGCCTTAGCACTCTTCCGCGCCGGACTGCCCTTCGTTTTCCGCGACTTCGACCCGGAAACCCGCCCGCCCGACATCGAGCCGTACGATGGGCCTAGCGATCCGTGGTGGATCATGCTGCATGCGAATCTGTACACCGCCGAGATGTTGATGTACAAGGAGCTGGCGCATCATTCTTCGGCCAGTTACGAGTCAGCCGTGAGCTGCGCCCGGGCGCTGGTAAAGCTCGTGGGGCTGATCAGACCTGAACAGTGGTGTCACGTTGGTGCGTGGAGTGCTCGTGATCCGCGGAGGGGAGTGGGCACTGACGCCAGACATGATCGTCGCGCTGGACCTGTCCCTCGCAGCAAGGTTCCTCAACAAGGAGGCGCAACGTCTTGCAACAAACGGCCATGGGTATGCGTCCAAGATGGCCAGCGACGAGGCCGAGCTGCTGAGGCTGGCGCTGGCGAGAGATTGCGCCAAATACTTGCCCATGGCTGGGCTCCACGACTTGATTATCCAGCGTGTGCGGGAAGGGTGGCCTGAGAAGGAGGGGGAGTACGAGAGGGTATAACGACAAGAGAACAGGCCGGTCCGTCCTGCCCACTCTGCCTACTCCCGGAGACAGCGGGACTCTACGCGTGCAGCAAGCAACGTGTGCGCAGAAATCACACCCGGCATCTGACATCACCCTGCATTCATAGAGGCCATCACATTTACATACACATACAATCTATCACACCCAATAGAGACTTCATTCACACACGCACAGTCATGCATACACTAATATCATTGGCATTCGTGATCCGGGATGCGCGGACCCGGGCGACAACCGTTAGGTCAGGTCAAAGTATAGGAAGTGGTGCTACGCTACTGGCGAGCGGAGAGCAGTAGGGAAGAGCGGGGCATTGTCGCCCCGGTTATAACGGTGTCAGTCGATCGCGCCCCGCATGGTGCCTCCGCAAATGACCCGTTTCTCCATCCTCGACACACCCATGCCGCGCCAAGCTTGACCTCCTTCCTTCCGGGTGTACCATCTCGTCATCGCCAGGTTTCTGTCGGCCGGCATCGCACACCTCACCGCGCACACCGTCGATGGCTTCGACGCTAAGCAAGGTTAAACCAGAAGTACGGCGGTCTACGAACACGGTCATGTGGGCTCGGTGGTCATTTCTTCGACTAGCGTCCTAGACACGGGGCAAAACGTTGCCTTCCTCAACCCCCTCCGATCCTTTGAACCGACCAGACAAGCGAGCAGACCTGTGCGCGTCTTATATATCGAGAAGGGTGATCAAGTGCAGTCCGACCCCCACTCCCTTCCCTGGTGAGTCTATTGCTATGACTGTGCCCTTCGCTGCTAGGACGATGCTGACTCACAGGCCAGCACTTCCGGCGCGGTCCATATCACAACAGACACCGCCTCAGCCTCCTTACGCAAGCACACAGGTGTGTTCCTCCCTTCTGAACCTTTCGCAGATGTGGTACAAAACGTATGCAGTGCAGCTGTTGATGAGCAGAACGTCTCGTCTACACGACTTCACAGCTTCGCGGGCCGCTTTCTCACCATGAAGGAAGCGATGCTCGCCCTGCTCGTTCTAGCGATCGGCACTTCCTTCGCCCACCCCAACCTTGAACTTCGCCAGAATGATGATTTCAATGCGACTTCGCTCTCCCTCAGCCCAGCATCTACCTCGCCATCGCCATCGCCATCTGTTCCCGCGTCGGTGTCGGCCGTCTACTCGAGTGACAGCGCCCAGTTCACCGCTAACCTCAATTCCACCGACTCTCCTCCCGCTCCCGCATTCGCCAACTCGTCGGTCGCTCCCAATGTCACCGGAACAGCCACAAATGGGTCCGCCGCGACAATCACCGAGTCGTCCATCCCGCCGCGCTCGTCGGATCCATCTGCCAACGCTACCTCTTCCTCGCCCGTCTCGGCGCAGTCGCAGAACTCGTCCTCCAATAACACGGCTTACTCTCCACCATATCAATACCCCCTCGACACGTCGCTGCCCAACAATACTGTGCACCTCTCACCGAAATGGCAAGCGGCGCATGCGCGGGCGCGGAACGAGCTTTCTTCCTGGACGTTGCAGGAGAAGGTCAACCTGACTACCGGGACTGGCTGGCAGATTGGACGATGTGTCGGAAACATCCCGGCTATCCCTTCGCAAGGCTTCCCTGGCCTGTGTCTCGAAGACAGTCCGCTCGGAGTGCGATTTGCGGACTTTGTCAGTGCCTTTCCGGCTGGCATCAACGTCGCTTCTACGTGAGTGCAAGCATCTTTTGACTAGACGGCAGTGGCTCGTGACTGACCTCAGCTTCGACAAGGATCTCATGTACAAGCGAGGCTATGCCATGGGCGAGGAGTTCAAGGGCAAGGGAGTGCACGTCGCCCTGGGTCCGATGACCAACATGGGGCGTGTAGCCGCTGGAGGGCGTAACTGGGAGGGCTTCGGCGGAGACCCGTACCTTTCGGGCTGGGCCACCGAAATGACCATCAAGGGTATGCAGGATGCAGGCGTCCAGGCTTGGTGAGCTGATTCCGGTGTCTTCGCCGCCATTGCTCACTGTTAGCGTCAAGCACTACGTGGGCAACGAGCAAGAGCGCAATCGAACAGAATCCTCCTCGAACATAGACGACCGAAGCATGCGCGAGATCTACACCCACCCGTTCCTCCGCGCCGTCGCTGCCGATGTCGCATCCGTCATGTGCTCATACAACCTCGTCAACAACTCGTGGGCGTGCCAGAATGCCGAGACGCAGAACGGTATCCTGAAGACGGACTTTGGCTTCCAGGGATACATCATGTCCGACTGGCAGGCGACCGAATCGGGTGTGTCGGCCGTGAACTCGGGCCTCGACATGACCATGCCGGGAGACATCGTCTTCAACTCTGGCACGACGTACTTCGGGTCAAATCTCACGACGGCGGTGAACAACGGGAGCGTCGAGATGGCGCGAGTGGACGATATGGCGCAGAGAATCTTGGCTGGTTTCTACTTGCTTGGACAGGATGAAGGTTACCCTGACGTCAACTTCGATGCGTTCCGCAGAGATAGCGATGTCAACAACTCGCATGTGGACGTGAGGGCTGATCACGATGTGTGAGTGAATCGCTCGCTACCTGTGCGGACTGCTCTGACACCCAGCCTGATCCGGCATATCGGCGCGTCTTCCACCGTGCTCCTTAAGAACGAGGGCTCTCTGCCACTCAACAAGCCCCGCTCTATCTCATTGATTGGCAATGATCTTGGTCCCTCCCTTCTAGGCCCCAATGGCTATGATGACCGCGGCGGAGATATGGGTACACTGGCTATGGGCTGGGGATCGGGAACGGCGGACTTCCCTTACCTGGTCGACCCGCTGCAAGCTTTCTCTTTGCAAGCGCGCAAAGACCGCTCGATCCTGAATTGGCATCTGAACGATACCGATCTCGAGGGAGCCGCGAAAGTCGCACGACATGCGGACGTCGCCATTGTTGGTATCAATTCGGACTCTGGCGAGCAGTATATCACGGTCGAGGGCAACGAAGGCGACCGGAACGATCTATTCCCGTGGCATAACGGAACCGAGCTTGTTTTGGCTGTCGCCGCCGTCAACAACAATACAATCGTTGTCGTCCATGCTGTCGGCCCGGTGATCATCGAAGACTGGATTGACCACCCGAATGTCACGGCCGTGCTGTGGCCTGGACTGCCGGGACAAGAGAGCGGGAACGGCCTACTTGACGTCATGTATGGCGCGTACAACCCCTCGGGCCGCCTGCCGTACACCATCGCCAAGCGCCGTGAAGATTACTCGGCCGATATCATCTACGTCGACTCGGCTGAGCCGCCCCATCCTCAGGTAGACTACAACGAGAAGCTCAATATCGATTACCGTCACTTCCTGTCTAAGAACATCACGCCGCGGTACGAGTTTGGGTACGGGCTGAGTTACACCGAGTTCAACTTCACGAACTTGCAGCTCAACGAATGGGAGGGCGCTCAGGAGCCGGAAGAGAAGGGCGGAGAGCGGGTCGTCGGTGGATTCCTGGCGGACTGGTAAGCTCAAAGTGGCCGCATTCCATATAGTGGAAGCCGGCTGACCGAGTTGGCTCCAACGCGCACGATGGCAGGTCACGGTCGATATACAGAATGTTGGCGGTGTGGACGGGTGCGAAATCCCTCAGCTGTATCTCGAGTATCCCGAATCGGCGGGGGAGCCGCCCAGGGTGCTGCGTGACTTCACCAGGTAGGCAAAGCCTCAAAACGCTCACTCGAACACGCCGGCTAATTATCAGAATCAATCTTCAACCGTGGCAGGCGGAGCAGGTGTCGTGGACGCTGTCGCAGTACGATGTGTCTATTTGGGACGTGGTGAAGCAGGAGTGGGTCGTGCCGGATGGCGAGTTCGGGGTTGTCGTGGCGAAAAGCAGTTTGGACACGGGTGTGCGCACCTCGTTCTGTCCGAAAGGCTGTTGGTGAGAGGGTGATAGGCGGGGAACGACGATCGTCACGGATCTGAGTAAGATCAACGATAAGGCGAGAAGTATAATGAATGCATTCTGTAAAATGTGAGCTATGTGTGTGGGGTATACAAGTTGCGAGGTATCGGTGACGGTCGTGGAGGATTTGTCGTCGAGTCGATATGGTGGTCCACCGTGCTTCGCGTCTCGATCACACTCGCGGTTGATGGATTGTGATGCGCGCTCTCTCTGGATCGGCCGGGATGAAATGTACAGCTCCCCGCGCACAGGTGTGGATGCCTGAAGAGGGAGCGCTCGAGGGTGGAGCAAGTAGAAAGTTCTGAGTGCTGATTGGCGAAAGACTGATGGGCCTAGGCTTCTTGCTAATTCTCGCCATTGGCCGACGCATCGTCGTCCTGCTCCTCCGCCTCGTCCGAGGTGACCTCTCCGCCTGATACTGGGGCTCGGGGCGGAGCAGGGGCTTCCCCAAAGCCAGCAGGCCTGTTCAGTCAGCAACAGCATCCGTACGGGCTCCGCAGAAGCAGGCACGGAGGACACAAAGCACGCACCACTCTCCGGCCTTCTTCCAGTCTCGCACGTCTTTATTCGAGGCTACAAAGACGACCTCGCCAGCCAGGCTTCCGGTAGTTTCCTCCTTCTCCTTCTTCTTCGAGGCTGGGTCGGGCGGGAAGAGCTTCATGATGGCAAAGTCTCCTGTCTGTCAGCTGAGGTCCCGTTGCGTCGCCGGGTGAGTATCCAAATGCCCATGCAATGGCCTGGGGGGATCATGGACAGAGTGCTTTATCCCTAAACAGCGGGAAGGAAGATTATCAGGGGCAAGGGCGTGGAGATAGCCATTTGAGGTCGGACGCTTAGACTCACCCCGCGTAGCCAGGACAGTTTTGCGGATCTTCGTGCCGAGCTCGACCAGCCGCTCGGCTCCATCCGTGTCGGTGCATAGAAAATTGTTGGACCCCTTCGGCACGCCTAGCTGGACGAGCAAGTGGTCCGCCGGTAGTGAGCCCGGCGAGAGGTCGGTCGTTGGAGCTTGCTTTCTGCCCATGTTGTGAATGAGGAAGAAGAGGAACGGGAGAAAAGGTTCACGAGATAGCCGAGAGGTCTGCATAATCCGCGGTCGCTGTTGACATGTCATCGATATTTGCGATCGCTGGACCGTCAACAAGCTCTCGCCGGACAACAAAGGACGGGTGTAGTCCTCTGGTATAGCACAGTGTACTCTTGAGCTACACAGGCTCATCTGAACCCTCGTGGTGTATACCACGGCAGGCGCGTCGGCCGGGCTTGCTCTGCGACCGTCAACATGCCTCGATTACAGATTCTGCAGTGAGTGGTGCTCTGCTATGCAGCATCGACCGCAGTCAATGTGTCTCTCGTGATATCCCGCTGACGAGAAGGCACAAGTCGTACCATCCTTACCTGGAGAAGAACAAGCAAAGGGTACGGGAAGATGAAGCCAAGGCGCGAGCCGAGGAGGAGGAGCGCGAGGCTGCACGCGTAGACTCGGAATCTCGAGCACGGATGGACGTCCTGCGTCGAAGGGCAGGTTCTCCAAGTGTGCGCAATAGTCTCAGCATCGATGATGGTACGGCACAAAAGCAGGTTGAAGCCGAGGACAACCTCCCGTCCACGTCGTCCTCCAAGCCGCTCGAGGGCGGGGGTTTGATGGAGCGGCATCGGAAGGCCAAGGCCCGAGCTGAGAAGGAGGAAAAGAAACGGCGCGAACGACTCGACTTTGACTTTCCGAGCGAGACGGCCCGGAAGGAGAAACGCCGCGAGGAGAAGGAGAAGGAGCGGGAGAGAATGGCCGGGTCGGGAGGTGCGACGGGAAGCTATGACTATGATGAGAATGGGCGGGAAAGTCAGAGCCTGTGGGTGTCTGGAGGCCATCTGAACCTCTTTGCAGATCTCGAGCGAGTGAGTTCATCGTCTTCGCACCCCGCTCTGTCTGCCTTCTGCGCCGGACGTTTCTGACACCGCAGGCTGAGGAAGGGCGTGGCGCCGTCGCGGGCCCTTCGTCGAGCGGAATGAGCCTGGATGCAATAGCGAAGAAGGCGAATGACGATCCCAAACCCGATGCGTTCACCATGTTCCTCAGCCGTCCGGATCGAGAGACGAAGCCCTGGTACACCGACAAGGAGATGAAGCGGGCGGAAGAGAAGGAGACGGGGGAAGAGGCGGAGAAGCGCCGAGCAAGGGACCGGTGCGTACATGACGCTCTCCACTCTCTCTCTCTCTCTGACCGTTCGAGGAGTAGCTCGGGAGACTCGTGCCTCTTCAATATCCGGCTGCGACAAGCTGAGCCGCAGACGCAAAGAGGTCCGCTCGAAAGAACGGCACGATCCGCTCACGACTGTCAACTCGCTGCTGTCGAAGCATTCGAGTGGGAAAGCAGCCCACACGACATCGCATAGACAACCGCCGACGCCGAAAGATCCGCAGGCAGCTCGACAAGCACGAGAGAGCTCGGAGCGGCAGAGAGCGCTCGCGCTGATTGCTCAGCGGAAGGGCGGGGCAGTCGGCAATGGATGGGACGATACGCCCAGCAGCGCGGCCGGGTGGGCTGAGCGAAATGAGCGGGATAAGGATCGGGCGGGGCACCGTTTCTTTGATGCACCATCCGAACAGAGGCATGCTGTGGGTCGGAAGTACGGGCGAAGCTGGGAAGCCTGATCTTGTAGCATACTGCAGTCAGAAGCTTTGTTGTATCGATGCAAGGCGCGCACATGTCCATGGGCCAGAAAGCAAGGGGTACATATGAAAAAGGCAAAAGCATATTATAGTTCGTCAAAATAGCAGGTCGTGTATGTATAGGCTACTATGGAAACAAGATCTGGGGGCACCATGTCGCTGCTTCTCAGTGGGCATTCCTCTGCCCCTCCTCAAGTGATCCGTTGGGATCCTTCACCTAAACGCGCCTGGCGTCAACGTGAGGTCTGTCACCGGCACCTGCAACGCCGTCCACGAAGGGGATGTGTCCATGCTGGTGCGGCTGCTCTCCCGTAGGAACAAAGGTACCGTTGGCGTGTGCGCTGCCACGATTGAAGCCGGTCGTGTTCGTGGTCGCGGTTGGGTGTGCAGAGTGCTGCGCAAACGCATCCCCGTGAGTCCCGTTGTTGGCCTTGCCGTGCATCGTTCCGTCGTCGACGTAAGTCGAGGTCGAGATCCTCTGGCCGTTCGTCGCGTGCGTGGCACCCGTGTTGGGAACGAGCTGCGAGAGCATCGCCTCGATGCGCTCCAGGCGCTCTTCAAGGGGTCCAGGGGTGCGTTCCAGGTCAAAGACGGCTTCTTGCGGTCCCGCTGTCAGGAGATCGCCGAGACCCGGTCCGGTGACGGTCAACGTCTTGCCCTCGACGGCCTTCTCTTCGTCGACCTGTCTGCCGGATGCAGTCGTAACGGTGCGCGGAACCGGCTCGTCCGTCTCGGGGCCGAGGACCGTCTCGTACTGCAGCCATTTCTACGCGTCAGCCGATGTAGTAACTGTTGCCATGTGTTCCTCACCAGCAGCTTGTAGAAACCAGCAGCGATCGTCGCTCCCAGAGCGGGGCCGAGCCAGTAAATCCAGTCTGCCATTAGCATTTGTCTCGATATGGCTTTTCGCGCTGCACTCACGGTATCCGCTGAAAGTGCGCAGCACAACGGCGGGACCGAAGCTTCGGGCGGGGTTGAGCGAGCCTCCAGTGTAGTACACACCCAGTAGCTCAGCAACCTGGTCGTCAGCGTCCTTGCTGCTTGCTGCTGATTCCTGGCACAGGTGTACATACAAAGAGAGCCAGTCCAATGCCGATGGGCGCGATGAAGGTGGCCTTGTGCTTCTCAGCCGCGAGGAGCAGGATCGCCAACATGAGCCTGATCGGTCAGCAGGAGCGCGACGGGCCAGCTATAGGGCCCGATCATACAGACCACACACTCACAGTGAAGTCAAGAACATCTCGATGAACAGTCCTTGGACGATGCTTGTGCCGCCTCCGAGGGTTGTTCGGACATTCAGCGTGCCCGGTGTGATCGCCTGAATGATCGCTGCTCCCTACAAAGTCAGGCGGTGTTTGGGTTGCTGATGAAGGACGGCTCACAGTGATACCGCCGAGAATCTGGCTGAAAGTCAGAAGAGCACCTCGCAGCGGGGTGAGAGCCCCAACGAGGACCATTCCTAGCGACACAGCCGGGTTGAATAGACCACCGCTGACTCGGAAGAAGATCCACGCGTTGACAGCGAGCGAGAAACCGAATGAGAGGGCGATGTACAGCCTGTGGGTGAGTGCGTCGCCCTGGTCATTAGGTAGAACGGAGCTGCGCACAGGTTCGAGGTGTTCACAGCGCTGGCTTGGGTTCCATCCTGTCCCGCCGTGGTCGATCCCGTCACATTAGTGCTTGGAATGAGAGCAACGCTGGGAGTCAGTGGTCTTCCTCTTTCGTCCCTACACCTGAGAGGTGAAGCTCACTTTGTTCCACCCAAGGCGAAGATCATGAACAGGACAGTGCCGACGTATTCTCCGATCATGGCGATGAAGTCTGCGACCGTAAGCATTTGCGCCCCATAGCATCTAGGCAGCAAGACGTACGGTTCTTGAGCGCCAAGGACGCTGGGCCTTGTTCCGGCTTGCGCAGATGCCATGTCGCTGGGTTCGCTCTGCGGAGCTGCTCTCGTCGGCGCGGATGAGAGGCCGGGAGAGAGGGGTCGGATCGATGGCTGGCTCTGGTCATGGTGGTTCAAGCTGCCCGGTGTGAAATGAGTTGTAGTTGTGGGAAGACTCGATCATAGTCAGGCATATATGCTTTTCTTCGTTGGGACCAGGCCGTAGAGCTTCGTCGTCATAGGCACGACCGCGGTGACAACCAGTGCAAATTGTGGTCTGATCCCGCGGGGTGAAGATCGACATCTCGGTCAGTGACGCGCGGGGCGTGGGTGTCAGTGTGCGAAGCTGTATCGTGCCTTGATATTCGCGCAGCAGCCATGCAGAGGCCAAGCCGCTGTGAAGATGCTTGCAACCTAGGCGAGTTATACGCAGCTTAAGGGTCAGTGTGCATGCCGGAAGGGAAGTTATGTACAAGGCCGATGGAGCGAAGGTGAGTCTGCTGTGGCCCGGCGCAGAGGCTGTAGGCGTACGTTGGCGGGAATCGATCTAGTCATGCGCGCGAAGGGCTGGGCGTGAGGCGAAACCAGGTGCGACGTCGATCGGACGGCGTCACAGGCACCAACAGTTACGAGATCTCCTCTTTGCTTCCCCTCTTTACGCCGTGGATGCTGAGCTCGCGGCCGACCGATCTGTCGTCACGGCGACTTCAGCCAGACACGTGGTGCTTGGGCATCCAGCATCCAGCAACGACGCCGAGGTCTGGCCGGGGGTATGGAGGGGGTCTAGAGATGGTTTGGCCCGTACATGGATGCTCACCATGCAACTACCGGGTGGCAATCCAGGTGGCAAATAGGGTGAATTGTAAGCTCATCCAAACGCAAAGTTGCAGCTATATGAGGTCAAAGCTGGACCTCGGGTGACCCGGGGCGTTCCAGGCAGGTTGGCTCTGGCTGACCTACTACAAGAGCTCAGTCGCGCACGCTTGTACGCCTGGCGCTTCGTTGCGGACTTCTTGCCGGCCCCGGCACCATGCGGCGTGTCATCCAAAGCCAGGCGGACTTCAGTCAGCTGAGGTCAGCCCCGGGCGGGCTCGTCACAACCGCCATATCCGTGGCTACATAAACGGGCCCGCTCTAACTCGAACCCCCACCAGGACCTACCTTGACCACAAATCGCACAACATGGACACCAATTCGAACTTGAAAGGTACCGACGCGCCAGATGCCCGCCCCTCCGAAGCGCCGAAGGCTTCGAGCGAGTGACGAGACCTTGCGCCCTGAGATTCCACTGATGACAGGCCGTCGAGTGGACTTCCCCGACGAGGACTCACAACAAGCTTCCACCGGGTCTGAAGCGAAGGACGAGTTCGCTCGTGCTGCTGCCCGCACCTCTCAGGTGTTCAACGTGAGTTGATGGTCGTTTCGGACACACTCATTCCTCCTGGGGTCGGATCGCGCCGCAGGACAGGGCAGGGCACGTGGTACTCAGTCTGCGGCACTCCGCGGTCAGAGGCGCAAGCTGACAGTAGTCCACGGGCAAGGATATCACACCCGACGAGCTTGAATGATCCTCCCGTAGGCCTACTGTGAGGCGGGAGAAACGCGATGAAGCGAGCGTGCCCTCCTGACACAAACATCGTACACCGTTCAGGTTCATGCATTTGCGTTTTGTTTGATGATCTAAGTTGAAATCTATGCTGCAAGAAAAGGGGGTTCGAGATATGATAGAGGATACTAGTCATACAGTGCGCACCAATGCGCCGTCTTCATCTTCCCGTCCACGCTCGTCCGCTCCGCCCCTTCACATGGTGAGATTTACCACCCAGTGGCAATCTCCTTGACGCTCATACCCTGGTACGCAATTTTGTACACCTTCTCGAACAGAGGGTAGGCGTGTGCTCGGCGTCGAGCGACCAAGAAGTTGTTGACCTCCTCGGCGGTCGCCGTTCCTTGGAGCTTTTGGCCGTTCAACAGCTTCTGCTCGAGCTCCGGGAACGACTTGCCCGTCTTGGCGAACTCCTCAGCGCACTTCCTGTTTCGGCCTCCGTAGCACGTCGTGATCAGGTCGGCGATACCGGCAGACTCGTTCGTGAATGTATCGGCCTTGGAGCCCTCGAAGAACTCGAGGCAGAAGCCTCGCATCTCCTGGAGACCGATTCGGAGGATGGCGGCCTTCGTGTTACCGCCGAGGCCGAGACCGTCGACGAATCCAGCAGCGAGCGCGACGATGTTCTTCAAGGCGCCCGAGAGCGAGACACCGGCGACATCGTTGACGGTCGAGACGTGGAAGACAGAGGGAGTGTGGAAGACGGCGGCCCAGAGCTCGGCATCGACAGCCGATGGCGTACCAATGGTCGTCTCGCAGAATTGGCCCTTGGCAACTGAGGCATCAGCTCTTGCACTCTAGATTTCGGCACTTTGGCAACTCACCCTCCAAGGCGATGTTCGCGCCGGACAGAGCCGAGGTAGGCGTGCCGAGCTTTCCCTCGATCAACGAGGCAAATGTCTGGATGTCGGTTCCGTCAACCTGGACACCCTTGATAGCCGTAACGGCTCGGGCACCGGGGTAGATAGCATTTGTTCGCTGGAACTCGTGCAGGACGGTGTGGAGGAACTGGTGCGGGGTGACGAAGACCAGCAACGTGGCGTCCTTGACAACGTCCTTCAAGTGCGGGACGGCGACAAGGTTCTTGGGCAAGGAAATGTCGGGGAGGTATCGAGAGTTCTGGTGTGTTCGGTTGATGACGTCGGTGAGCTTCTTGCCGTTGACCTGGGGTGTCAGCATCGCTTCTTCGCTGCGATGGCGCCATTCAGTTGCGCTGCAAAGAGAAAGATACCCACGTGCTTCTCCCGGACCCACATTCGCACCTCTCGGTGGAACTCATTTGGTCGCTTCGCGACATTGTCGGCAGCGATCTTTGCGAGCGCAGAGCCCCATGATCCGGAGCCGATGACGGCCACTCTGTGCTTGCCGGAAGGCAGGGGCGAAGGCGGCAAGGAAGGGACGGGGGATGACGGGCGGGTCTGCGCGGGAGTGGTGACAGTGGAGCCGATGTCGAGCTCGGAGAACTCCTTGGTGGGTGACGAAGCGGACGAAGACATGATGATGAAGAGAGTAGTAGCTACAGTTGATGCGGTGACAGTTGGTCAAAGTGTTGCGAGCGCGATGTGAATGAGATGGCAGTTGTGAAGGTGGACGGAGATGGGAAAAGTTTGAACGAGAGGTGTTTTGCGATGCTTGTCTTGGTGTTGCAGGGCTCAGCTAAGAGGTGGTGAAGTCACCGGTGCAACAGATGTCGTTTGGCTTCGGTCTCACACCGGCTGTGCGGGTGGGGGGCAATGATCCGATTACTCCCAGCCGGCCACGGCGGGCGGGAAGCGCAAGCGCCCCGTTATCTCCCCCTCCCTGCCGCGTCTGCACTGGCTCCATCGAGGAAAGACCCTCGAACACCCAAGAACAGTGGCGTAAGCGAGTTAGATTGCGGGTCACACGCACACAAGCATCAGCACAGGTGACGTCTGAGCAACGAGGTCCGGTCGGTTAACCCGCGGTGTGGGTGATACACGGGCGCAGCTCCCATGGGATCTACTACTCTACCACCCCACCCACCGGGCGTGCGTGTCTGTTACACTAGCCTGGATGGAAATTTTCCTCGGTTCCAGCAGGATCAGGTGGAAACACAGAGGGAGCGACCCGGGATCATGACGTCATGACGTCATCAAAGCGGATTCTACCGGCGGCAGAAGCTCAGCCCCCAAGCCCCCAAAGATCACAAACCTGTTCGGCCGCAGGGATTTCCCGTCGCCTCTTGGTTCCGATGCATGCAATTGCTGGCTCGCTCGCTCCCCTCTTGCCCTCTCGCTTGATACGCGGCTGCACCTGCGTCTGCGCCTGGGAAATCAAATTGAACGCCGAAACATGTCAGGCCCTGTCTCCGACGCCACCGTCGTTTGACGCAGCGCTGTGCGACGCACCCTCGTCACAAACGGGGTGGAGCGTAGATCTCCCTTGCTAAAGCCGCTGCCGCTTCACCGTCATCGCTCGCTGCGTCGCACCCACGCACAGCACACGGCAACATCCCTCACCTGCCCCACGAGACGAGCCGAGTTACGGCCAGCCAAGCTCTTCGCGCTCCCTCCTCCCGCCGTGCCAACCAACAAGCAGGTGTCTATTGCTTTTTTCACCAGTGCCATTTCGTCACCACAAGTTCATCCATCTCACCACAAAATTGTCTCGGCACATCAGACAATCCTACCATCATCACTGGACATTCAAACACACCACAACTTGTAGCTTTCTCTCGTAGCCACTCCGTAACTCATTCACCATGTCCGTCTTCACCAAGCAAGCTTTCACCATGTCGGCTATGCCGACGCCGGCGAACTCTGCTCCACCTTCCGCCCCCGTCTCCCGTAGATCATCCTTCACCTACCCGGTGTCATCGGGAGCTATCACCCCGGCCGCCGACCCGCACATTGTCGAGATCAATGTCGAGTCGGTGCTGTTCGACATGGACGGCACTCTGATCAACTCCTCCCCTGCTGTTGTCAAGGCTTGGCAATTGTTCGCCGAGACTTACCCGCTCGACCTGGAGGACATTCTCGCCTGTGAGTATCGCTGTAGCTCAGAGAAAGAGCTGGAGCTGACGGATCAGCCGCCCACGGCATGCGAACGATTGACGTCCTGAAGAAGTGGTGTCACATCACCGACCCGGAGATTCTGGAGAAGGAGGTCGTTCGATTCGAGACTGCCATTCTCGAGGCCGCGGAGCAGATTGGCCGGGAGAGCGGCGAGGCTGGAGGCAGCGGTATCCAGGTCCTCCCTGGTGTCGCCAACCTCCTCGATGAGCTCAGCTCGGAGAAGGACAAGCGAGGAGGCGAGGAGAAGTGGGCCATCTGCACGAGCTGTAAGCTGGTGTTCCTACCGCTCGAATCGCGTATTGACTCCGCAGCAACGTACTTCTACGCCGGAAAGGCCATCCCTATCGCTGGCCTGACGACACCAAAGGTGTTCGTCACTGCCGATTCCGTCACCCGCGGAAAGCCGTTCCCCGACCCGTACCTGCTGGGTGCGGCCGGCTGCAACGCCTCTCCTTTCGAGTGTGAGCTTGAACGATACTTGCCGGTTTTCCGCGCTGACTTGTAGCGCTTGTTGTCGAGGACGCCCCGACCGGTATCCGATCCGGCAAGGCCTCGGGCGCCCGAGTCCTCGCTACGTGCACTTCGCACGAGCGCGCCGAGCTCGAGAAGGAGCGACCCGATTTCCTGGTTGAGGACCTCTCGCACGTTCACGCCGCCTGGGACCCGGAGACCAACACCTTCAAGCTCATCATCGAGCAGCCGATCGACCGAGCTCAGCCCCGGGCCACTCCGGACGTCACGCCCGTTGTCACCCCCGCCGGTTCGCGAATGAACTCTTTCTCAGGCTCGCAACCGTCCGGCGGATGGAAGTTCGGAAAGGGCTCCGATGAGCTGACGGGCAACGACTCCGTTGTCGGCTCTCCCGCGGCTTCGCGACCTGGCTCGCGACCGTCTTCTCCGCCTGGAGAGAAGGAGGACGGCGCGGACCTTAACCGACGACCAAGCCAGCAGGGCGTCACGCTCGAGGCCTTCAAGCGAGCATTCGCCGGTAACGCCAAGAAGAACTCCAAGGCGGAGCTGCAGATGGACGAGTAGACTGCACTCATCGTGCCGGTAGTCGGCAAGGGGACTTAGCTGAGAAGCGCGACACATGCGCCGACGATGTTCTAGCTGTTTCAATCATAGACACAATCAACAACCAACATAGAGCATGCCAATGCAATTGTAGCACTTTATCCTACAGCGAAGCGCTGGTCGGGGGAGTGCTGGGTCTCGCGTGAATGATGGTCTCTCGTGAATGATGGCTGCGACTGATCACAGCGTATAATTTGTCCCTAGAGACTGTGGCTCGTGGGTGCAGGTGTGGCATCCCGACATGATTGCAACTGCTCGTCTCTGTCACCGTAGAAAAGCTTCCACTGCAACAGCCCAACCTGATTACCACGCCCGCTCGTATTCCCAAACTGCCCAATGAATCCCAGAAGGCGAAGACATCAATCCATCATTCCTTCTTGTCCCTGTGTCCGCCATTTGCCGCGTCCTGTGACTGTCCCTCGTCCGCTAAAGCCGCGTCATCCGCCTTGGGGCTCTTGAGACCCTTTCGCATCGTCAACTTCTGTGGCTCGTCGTCGACTTTCGGTAGAGGCACAGTGCCGCCGTTTGGACTCGTCGGGGACCCCGGCCCATTCAGCCCGTTGAGGTCGCGGTAAGATCGTCCGGTGCGTCGCTTGCCGCGAGGGGAGCCAGGCCCAGCCCGCCGCGTATCAATGATAGCCAACACCTGTCTGTCAATTGCGGCCAGGCGGCAGCGGTCAAGCGAAGTCACTTACGTCATCATAATCGACATCTGCCTCATATTCCTCATCGTCGCTCTCGGCTGGACTGGCGGGTGCAGTAGACGGCTCCGAGCGGGTCCTGTCCATTTTGGTGCCGCCCCAGACTGATTGACCGACCGATGCACTCCTGTTCCATCCTGGCATCAGCGACATCGTCGCGTTGAGCATGTAGTACGCACCAAAGATCCTCTCATCCAGCCACAACATCGGATGGGACAAGACGGACGAGTCGGCAGTCTGCGACTTCCTGGTGAACATGCCAGGGTTTTTGCCCGTTTGCGGGACCGTCGCAGACGGAAGCATGCGCGTCTGACATCAGATTCGCTTCTCCGACAACGCGGTCGACTCACTTGGTTGAAATTTTCGTATAGCTGTGGTCCAAACTCGTCGATGATGTCGCTAAGGTCATTCGAGATCCCCTCGCGCATCTCCCTCAGCTTGTCCACTTCCCGCTGATTGCCGGGCCAGAGGGAGAGGAACAACGGTCGCAGAGACTTGAAGACGTCCATTCCTGCTTCCCCAAATTTGAGTGCAGAATACCCGAGTGAAGGAAGGAGGAAAACGAGGTAGACTGGCAGCCAGTGTCGCCATTCCGGGGCAAGGTCGAATCGATAGGCGACGACCGTGGCGATGAAGATGTACGCGAGGTACAGCAGCGGGACGACCGCCATCGAAACGAGCACCTTCCACGTGGCAAGCACGTCTCGTCCTTGGATCTTGACCGTCGATGCTGCGAGGGCCTCTGCGGGATTAGCTCGACGGCGAAAATAAATCGACGGTGCTGCTCACCTTTGGCTTTCTTGTGAGAGATAATTTTGGCGAGAATGAACACTGGAGCATGCAAGATCACTCCGGGGAAGCTCAACAAGCCCCACCACAGGAGGAGGCCGGTTCGGTAGACGAGCAACAAAAGCGACTTGAAGGATCGGTTTGACGCTCGCTCCACTTGGTGATCCGCAATGCCCATGTCGCGAAGAAGGCGGTTGTACGCAATGACTCGCTTGCGTAATTCGATGATCCTCGGCTCGTGCTGGTAATGCAGGTAGCCCTCCATGAATCGTTTACTGAGCTCAACAACTTGGCCGATGGTGAGATGCTGTCCTGGCACGCGGTACAATCGTCGAGCAGCTTGAATCACCTGTCCGTCAGTACGTTCCTTCTGCAAGCCGCTGAACCCACCTGCATCGTCTCCCAATCCGGCGCACGAAGAGTCACCGCTCTCAAACCATCATGCACCTGCTCCAACAGCTTGCCACACGCCTCCCGCTTCTTCGCTCCTCCGATTTTGAAATCTTCCACCAATTCCTTGTCGACCGTGATGGGCGGTCCGAACTCGACAACGGCTCGCGACCTGAATTTGTGCGGGTGGAAATAGGACAAGCCGACGGGGACGAGTTTGACGTCGAGACCCGGATGGGCCGCCATGGCACCGAGGGCCATTATGGAGAAGCCGGCTTTGAGTGGTAGGAAGTCCGTTCGGTCATGCGATCCACCTGTGTGTAAACTTCGATCGAAGCTGTCTGGCCGGATACTCACCCTCTGGGAAAACACCGATGCAGCCGGAATCCTTCAGTCGTTGGAACACCGCACCGTACGTTGCTTCTTGCTCCACATGCGGCAAAACCTTGTACTCCAGTCCTTCCTTCTGTTCCGCTTCGGACTGCACTCGCTTCGACGCCTTGACATTCGTACTGCCTCCTTTCGACGGGACGACGAATTCGCTCTTCAGCTTGACCTCGGTGTCGGAGATGACCTCGGCAACGACAGCAGAGGCGTAACCGGCCGATTTGGGTAGGACAAGTTGCGAGCGGGGTTCAAGCTGGGATTTGAACTGCGTGTTGATGCCGGTGACGATCAAGGGCGACGAATCAGAGAGAACGATGCGGCCCTTGCCGGCTTTGGCGTAGTCTGCGGCCCGAGAGACGGGGACTAGGGTGAGTGTGGGCCACAGAGAGAAGCAAGAGGGTGTGCTTACTCGAATCCATCAGTCTAGCTGCAAATCCGATGAACGCGCGATCCATGCTCTACTCGTTAGCGCGTTCATGCAGCTGTGGGCAGGGCAGTACACACCTTTGCTGCGGTTAGGACTGACACCCTCCTATGGGCCTCCTTCCTGACCTCCGAGAAGAGTAAGAGCGGGTCCAAGAATTGATTGGCGTGCGGCCCGCAGATGAATAGAACTGGGCCATCTTTGGGGATGTTGAAGGCGCCTCGCGGTCTGATCTCCCGGAAGAATATGTTGATGATGAATCGCCAAAAGATAAGGACGAGGTCATCTGCGATATCAGCTTGGTGTCTCGCCGCGATTGTAGCCGTGGACGGAGCGTGGATCTTGTCGCGAGCGTCATAATAACGAGAGACGAGTTATACTTACATGCTAGACCTGCCGCCATTTTGGCTGCAAGCTGCTTGTAATCCTAGCAGTGGCTTCGCGGGGTGTCCAGCTCGCGCTCTTTGTTCGTCGACAGCGGCGGATAACAGGTCGCGACTTGACGGTGACGTGTCCAGCAGAGAAGAGAACAAGTCGCCTGTTCCCCACAGAAATGGACGGGCTTGCCGGTAATCGGTCAGTCGTGAAAGGCGGTCCGTGGCGTCGCGAAAGCGAGATGAGCTTCAAGAGGTTGCTGCAGGAAGATGCGGTGTTGTGTGTTGTTGCGACCTGGTGTGTGGGGATGGCTGAGGGGGGGTTGCTCCTAGGCTGGGCAGAAGTGGTACGCGTCCTCCATTACGATGCCCATCCTCGTCATCCGCCCGTCTGGAAGCAGGCAATTCCTCCGGTTGTGTGGGAATGTTCCCGCCGACGCCGTGTGCGGCGGCGGAG
>CAUG01000675.1:21099-37139 GCA_000442785.1 Papiliotrema flavescens NRRL Y-50378
AGCGTTTCTAATGAATCACTTGTAATGCTTAAAGTTGCACGCTCTAAACACCATTACGGAATTTCGGCCAAATACAGTGTCAATGCACCGCGACGCGGCGAGCAACGAGTATTTTCATTTCGGTTGACAAAAGTTGGAAGCAACTCTCCTGATCATCCATCAATGTTGTCATCTGCTCGCCTCGCTGCTCGCGTACAGCCGGCACTTCATCTACGCCAGGCGACCACCGCATACCAGTACCGAGAGTATCGAGGCGATCCGGGGCCATCGACCGCCGCGGGTCGAAATGACTACCGCGCCAATGCCGCTCGCAACGTAGCCAATGCCGACCGTCGGGTGTCTGCAAAGCAGGACCGGGTCAAGAGCGGCGCCGGATTTGGCCTCGATAGACGATCAAACGTGCCGAGCAATCCGTCCTACCCTCGACGAGCAAGCAACACTCGAGATGGAGGCCGACCATCCTCGCCCACACCGTATCGTAGTGGACCGTCTGCAGGGCCCTCCCGACCAGGACCAAGGGGAGCCGGCTTTGGAATGCAGCAGAATCGCCCATCGGGCAAGTACGCGTCGTCCGCACGGCCAGCACCTTTCTACAACCAGATACCGAATTACGAGCGGCCGACGGGACATATGGGCGACCCCTTCGAAACGTCCAAGCGGGTCGCCGAGTGGATCGCAAAACACCCTTCGCCGATCAAGCCATGGGATATAGATGAGCTCCTCCGGATGGTCATGGATGCGCCGAGGTATAGGATGAATACGGTCGTGTGGAATCAGGTCATATCGCTGCTAGGAAAGGAACACAAGCTGGAGGTCATGTTCAGAGCGTTGAACCATGTGAGTGTCCGCGCTCTGAAGTTGGCCGATCTGCCGAGCAAGAGCTCATGGAAGATGAAAAAGCGGAGCTATAAGCCGAATTCGCGAACGTACACGATCATGCTCAACGCCTACACCGGTGCCCGTCATCTCGACGAAGACGTCGCTTTTACGCCATCCGAGAAGCCATCCGAGAAGCTTTGGCAGCGGATCCTGACGGTGTATAACGAGTCTCAGGCGAACATTTCGGCTTGTATCGCCGAGGCGAAAAAGGCGAAGGAGCAGGGCAAGGACGTGCACTTCGGCACGAAAATCGACACAAGCCCGAGAGTTGAGGGCGAGCCGCGAGTCCAGCCGACCAGGCTCGAGGAGATCACGGAGCAGATCAACCCGTCGCCGACGAACGCATACCTCAAGCTTCTGGCAAGGTACGGCATGTGGGCTCAGATGGACAAGGTGCACGTTGCCATGGACCAGGAGGGACCCCTGTCCGCCAACACCAAGACGTATACCATTTTGTTACACGCCCTTCTCAACCGGCGGGCTCAGCAGGAGGAGAAGAGGTGGACACACGTCAAGAACGATCTTACCAAGTTCATGTCCCCGGACGAGTTCGGCAGCACTGCTCGATCGCTCTGGGACGAAGCTGTCCGGAAGTTCCACCCCATCGTTCCGTCCGACACGCACATCTACGACCGTGACCGCCGCATCGACGAGGAGCTGGCTCTACTGGCTATGCGAGCTTTCCTTACAGCTCGGCCAGCGGATCAGCTGCTCGCGACGAACCTGATCCCGTTCATTTGGGGCCTTCCTGACCTGAAATCGGCCGTCCCGGCTTCATTCTCAGCAAGCATGAAGGACAGCAAGACTGCGGCAAGGGACAACATCGATATCCCGCACTACATGAAAAACATCCCCCGATTGAAGCCGACCGTTCGTTCCGCCAGTTCGCTCCTCGTGATGCTCGGCAAGGCGAACAAGGTGTCTTTGGCTTCTCACTGGGCCAAGTACTTCTTCAGCCTCCCTGAGCTGCGCTCGCAGATGGACTTCCAGTTCGTCCGCAGTGTTATCCATGCGCTGGCGTCTACCGGCGACGTTGATCAGATCAACGATATCATGGAGACCTACCAACCGCCAACGGGTAAAGCGGGCTGGCACGCCTACATTTGGGAGAACGTTCTCATGGCGGCTCGGCAGAAGATGGATTTCGAGGCAGCGATGGACGCCTTCAGGAGAATGACCCACTTGCCGAACGGCGTGGAAGACGGAGTACCGGTCGAGCAACGCACCAAGTATCTATTACCGTCGCGCTCGGGTGCCAAGACGCGCGACGTGCACGGACACAACTTCATCAGGCCCGATCGCATGGAGCCGACTGCCAAAGCGCTTTCGCTGCTGTTCAAGACTGCGTTCTTGTCAACATCGGCGACTGTGGTGGACAGGAACACCCGTAAAGCATTCAACACCTTGACTGCTTTCAATCTCGACAAAATGTTCACGATCCCAGCAGACGACTACAAACGCGGTACTACAATTCGGCTGCTGCAAGACAAGGCGGACGACTTCGACGGCGAGGTGCATAACAGCCTTGTCGCTGCGGCTGAATGGCGCCTGTCCCTTGCGAAAGACGTTGAGCGAGCGATGGAGCTGTTGATGGACCAAGCGGAGGCCGAGGAGAAGCGACCATTGTGGGAGCTGAAGGAGAAGATGGCCAACATCGGGAGGACATGGGCGCGGATATTGGACCCGAAAGTCAGCTCGAGGCTGGTGGGGACCAAGGTGAAGGGCCGGCCGAAGCCTCGGGACGAGTTCGCCATGCCCGCTTCGCACGACCAGGAGGGCCAAACGAACATGCAGGAAGGCTCTGACGATCTCGTCGAAGATGATGAAGATGCTGCGGACATGGATGCGTGGATGCAGGGTGTGGAGGATATCGAGGGGGACACGGATGGTGATAGTGCGCGTGGAGATGCCCACAAGGGTCGAGGTAGATTCCGCAAGAACACGGTCGGCGGAAGGGCAAGACACGCTTAGTGCCTTCCGACTGTTCATATGCATCGCTCATAACGCTGCTACTTCGCTTGGTTGTGTTGTACCTGTACTACATCGAGACCCCTGCAAGAGGAGAGTGGGCCGGGTGGCGAGTCTAGCAGGATCAACAATTTGGTTCCGTCCGACTGCACCAAGCTCGGTCACCTCCACCGTCAGAGACCACCAACGATGACGAGAGCTTCTATTACCCTCCGTTCCTCGTACACACTATATCAGTCGTTTACATCTCGTCCAGGTCCGCGTGGAAGCAGACCGAGGGCAACCAAACCGATACGAAGGTATTGGACAGGATATATCACTTCACAATATGGTCAGTGCGAGCTGCTAGCTCTACAGCTTTTGCAAGGCTAATCTCCAGCTCCTCCGTATACGATCACCCGCGGGGACGTCTCGGCTCAATGTCGAAGCCACAACGCCTGGCGAAGAGCTCGCAAGAATGATGGTGGAGATACTGTCGAAAGCTGGGGAGAAGGCAGACGAGTCGACGTTGAGGCTGAGTAATCAACCGGGATCCAGTGCAGAGCAGCTACCTCTGTCTGCGCTGGCAGGCCGAACAGTGAGCGACATGGGGTTCAGGTGAGTCTGAGTGATGGAAGGCGTTGATCACCAACGGCTGATAGTATAGTCACGGAGACCTGCTGTTCCTGTCGTACAAGCCGCAGACGGCCGACCCATCTTCGCATCCTACCGATCAGCCTTCAACGTTAGCGTCAACATCAACCTCTCATCCCGCTCAGCCCGATCCCTCGCACCCTCATACCCACACTGACCCGCCCTTGCCAAACACTATCCCTTTAGCCGATCTGTCGCAAGTGGAGGAGCCGCCTGTGGACATGTACTGGAACAAGCAGACGGGCAAGATCGAGCGGAAACGGGACCCGGTGTTCTGCCGTCATAACGACAATGCGATGTGCGACTACTGCATGCCTTTGGAGGTAAGCAGCATACTTTTTTTCCGTATCAAGGAAGCATTCCTAGCTGATCTTGCAGCCGTACGACCAGAAGTACCAAGCGGAAAAGCAGATCAAGCACCTGTCATACCACGCCCATCTGCGCAAGCTCTACTCCTCGCGATCGGCATCTGCGACCGCCTCGTCCGCGTCGGAGGTCCCGCCGCTTACCCCCTTATCCCTCTCCGTCATTACGCCATGTCCTTCCGGAGCCCACGAGCCCTATCCAAAGGGTATCTGCTCCTCGTGCCAACCTAGCGCTCTCACCCTCACCTCGCAGCCGTTCCGAATGGTCGACCATATCGTCTTCTCTTCGCCGGCTATCATCGAGAATCTGATTTCGGCATGGCGGAGAACTGGAGTGCAACGCTTGGCATTCTTGATCGGGCGGTACGAAAAGTACGATGCGGTGCCAATGGGGGTGCAGTGCGTGGTGGAGGCGGTCTGGGAGCCACAGCAAGAGGGCGAGGTGGATGGGCTTACGGTCGAGACGCCGTGGCAGAGCGAAGAGAGGGTACAGGAGATTGCAGAATGGTGCGATAAGGAGCTGAGTGTGGTGGGAATGATGTACACCGACCTGACACCGTGAGTTTCCCTCCCAATTAACATGCTATCACCCTCTCCCCGTGTATCAACTTCTCCCCCCCCCCTTCCCCTTGTCATCGCCAATGACGCCCTTTCCAGTTCATCGACGACCGAGAGTTTGCTTCCACGAGAATGAGTGCTGATTATCCAGGACCGAAGAAGACATCTCAAAGAACGTCTACAAGCGCCACGCTCAATCATTCACCGCTTCTTCTCTGGAGATGCTCCTTTCCGCCGCCTACCAGGTCTCACATCCCTTGCCCACCCGAGCTTCTCCAACGGGACACTTCTCATCTCGCTTCATTACCGTGTGTATTACGGGTAACGCAGAGGGTGCGGCGGAGCCTATCGCTTGGCAAGCGACAGAACAGGCAGAGGCGATGGTCAAGGCTGGGATCGTGGAGGCTAGCGTGGATCCGGGTGTTGTCAGGGTGCGCCGGCCAGGAAAAGACGAGTATATCCCGGAGGTGTTCTACAGGTATGATCCCGCGCAGATGGGAAGCCTGAACTCCGAAAGAGCTGATGATCAGTTTCAAGAACGAGTACGGTGTCCAAGTGAAGCAGCCCGCCAGGCCCACATTCCCCGTCGAATACCTTTACGTCAATGTGAGTTGAAGTCAACGAAAGGGGTAGTATCGCTGATCTTAGATCACCCATGGCTTCCCCAACAACCCGAATCCACTTTTCTTGACCAGCAACTTCCCAACGGAAAACCGGCCGGGCTTGAGCGATCAAAACATCGAAAGTGTGATGACGCAGCTGCACAACATCCTCAAGCCCGAGGCAGCAAGTATAGAGTTGAACGATACGGCGACGTGGACGGCGAAGATCAAGTTGGAGGTCGCCAGATGGCTGTCCGACTGGCACCTTGTTTCGTTCCTTTGTTTCCTGGGCCTGTTCAGCCTTGTGAGTCTGGCTCGGCCAGGCGCAGACCGAATCGCTGACTCCAGGCGGAACAGAAGATCTTATGCCGTGCTTCGACGGTACATGCCCATCCCGACGACGCCATGGCCCTGGAGGAGCTATTTGCAACGGACGGATGGCAGACGCTGCTGACGATCATGACGTCCAGCATAGGCTGTGAGTAGTCTGTGTGAAAAGCAGAGTCAGCACTGACCGTAGCGAACGATACAAGCGGCAGTCGAGATCGCAATGCTACACCTTCGGCAGAGTTCGACGCGATGCGCGTGGACTCGCCGATGCCTGGAGGATCAGGCGCGAATGCGGGCGGGTCGGCCGGAGGCGGCGAGCGGATTTGCCCTCATTGTACGTTTGTCAATGAGGGCTCGGGGTCGGATTGCGAGATTTGTGGCTTGCCGCTGAGCGGATGAGAGGCGACAGTCAAAGCATCGTTGAATGCGACGAGAGTGGACGAGACGGGATCAGCTATCGCGCCCGAGCAGTATTCGATCTCGCATCAGCACATGCATCGTGATGAGTATATGCCAATGTACTGTACGTGTGCGCGGGCGCACCTAGCCGGCCGAGTACGGTGCGGGGGTTGAACGACTGAAATACAAGGAACCTCAAGTGATACAGAAATGAACATCTTCC
This sequence comes from Papiliotrema flavescens NRRL Y-50378, assembly GCA_000442785.1. Classification (NCBI taxonomy): domain Eukaryota; kingdom Fungi; phylum Basidiomycota; class Tremellomycetes; order Tremellales; family Rhynchogastremaceae; genus Papiliotrema; species Papiliotrema flavescens. The sequence goes on from CAUG01000675.1 coordinate 27,057, forward strand.
CGTATGACGTCAATTCATGCCATCGCCGATGTCGATGCCGCCGCAGTGACAGCCGTCCTGTCCGCCTCGCTCTCGACCACCAGTATCCTCTTCAACACTGCCAGCACAGCCCTGCACGCCCGCGTCCATTGTTCCTCACCGCTCGAATCGGCGTCTTTCCGGTTGCCGTCCCGGTCTTTGTCTGCTGTGGATTGCGATGACCCTAGCCCCATGATTGACATGGACGAGAGCGTCGGCATTTGCATAGCCGAAAGACCGGGCAGACGTATCGAGTGACCTGATATTCTGTCTTTGCGGATTCTGCCCGTCAGCAAGCGACTCGTAAACAGCATCAAGGGAAGAGGTAGGTGACGCACTCGATGTTATCGACGCCCCAGCCGCGGTTGTTCGCTCGCCCATAATCTACCAGTTGTCTAAGCAGTTCGAGAAGCGAGACTAATGCGTGATTGAATCGTCTGTTCTGCAGCAGACGCGCAGGTGACAAGTCTGACGAGGCGTACCTGCGGGTCAGCGACGCGATGGGGGGGGCGTCGTAGAGCCACGTACAGCTCGTATGAGCCCTTTGATGCCGGGATCTCTTCGATTCGGGAGAAGGAACCAAGAGGGAGGATTTTGTACCTGCGATCAGCTCAGCTCGCCAGACAACGCAAATGGCGACTATAAGAGACCATTACGCATCTTACTCACGTCTCGAAGACACACCCCACTTTCGCGGCTATCCGGTCGACGCACAGGGCGACCAGACCCCAGCCGGCGTTGATCTCGTCCCACTCCGCGATAGGCCGTCCTCCCAGCCGCAGACCGTTGATCGTGCCGACCGATATGCCGCCTCGTCCCGCCGTTGAGGCATCGAGCGGGACGTGACCTATCTGAAACGCGTCATTATACACGTTGGCCGATTCGAGATGGGACAGAAGCGACTGCGATAACAGTAGATTTGTCTGTGCCGACGATAGTGTCTCGTCCAGCTTGCGTAGCTCAGTCGATAGCTCAGCGTGAGACAGCAAGAAGCTGTCATCAGCCTTCGGTAGGGGTGGACGCTCGAGCTGGAGGTCCTGGATCCACGACCGGAAGCATACGAGAACTTACTCCTCTTCGTCCTTGTCCATCTGCTCCTCTTCTTGCTTGACTCTCGCCTCATCCTTTCTCGCCGCTTCCAGTTCCTTCTCCTTCTCCGCCAACATCTTTCGAAGTCTGTCCTCTTCTTTTACCAGCTCCCTCTTTCTCCGCTGAAGCTCGTCCCACTCCTCATCGGTGCCCTCCACATCATACCCCTCCAGAACTCCTTCGTCCTTGCCAGCCGCTTCGGCCGTCGATTTCCGCCGGCCCTTCTTGCCGAGGCTCTCCCTATTCCGCACGATGCCCCGCTGGAACTCGATGTACGCGTCCCTCTCCCGACTCAGCTCCTCTAGCTCCTTCTGCAGCTCAAGCTGCAACATCGTTGTACATTCCGTACAGAGCGGATGCGATATGGGCGTCTTGGCCGACAAGATCCCGTGCAGATTGGCGGCGAGGTTGCGACCTTGTGGACTCAGACCCAGACCAGGCGAATATGCGGCGGTCTGGCCTTTGCTACGATCGTTCGAGGTCGAAGGACCGGCGGAGGGGGATGGTGGGATGATGCTGTCCGATAGGAGGATGTACGATTCGCCGACGGACCGACCGGCCTGCGGCATCGGCATTCCATTTGAGGACGCCCATATCTCGACCGAGGATCGTGACGACGGCGGTAAAGATGCGAGCTTCGCATGCGGGGAAAACGTCGAGGGTTGTGAGGGGAAAGGAAGGGCCGAAGTGATCAGGGAGTGAGCGGAGGGGGTGAGATTGGTGATTGACGGATCAAGCGCGAGCGGCTGCGTCGATCAGCTTCGGTCTTGAGGGCCTCCAGAATAGCACTGTGACTGGACTCACCTGATGACAGCGCTGGCATGTATGACTGTCATCGTGGCCCATCGTGGATGCGCGGATGCGTCGACGTCAAAGGCAAAAGGGCAACGTTGTGAAGCGTCACGATAAATACAGCCCGGCTAAAAGGCTAAGCGTGATCTCCCACTGTCAACACTGACGGGGAAGCTTATATCGATCTGTCATCAGCATTGCATTGATAGACAGACACATCCACACCCCGGCAATTTACGGAGTTGCTTGTGATCGCCAACCTTCAGCCCGTAAGAGGATGGGATGCTTTGGATTCGTGACGAGCAAGTTGGGCACGTGTTCGGATGAACGACCACCCGAGTGCAGCCAGACGCCCTGTCGAGACTCATGCTGCGCCTCGGTGTCTGGCTACGCGCCAGTCACTGGTGCCTCGACCGATCACCTTTACAAGCGTGATGAAAGGACTACGTCCGATCACCTGCAGTCTGACACACATGTGCCTCAGCTCGAGTCTTGTCAGCAGCTGACACAACGCTTCCGGACCCGCCAGACGCCTCATTTATGGCGAGCTCGCTACGAGATCGCAATCACTCCGCTACGAGCCACTGCACCCTTATCGCCCGAATTGCCTTTCACTTGTGTCAGTCGCGAAACGAGCAAGTTGGCGAGCTTTGCGACCCAGACAACGCGCGCAGCATATGCATCGGGGAACCCCGGCTCACAGATACGCCGAAGCAGGTTACGCAAGAGATACGGAAGACCGGCGACGGTTGCACAGCTACAAAGGAGAGGAAGGGGGTTGTGTATCAAGGGTCCTACAGAGCTGCGAAAAGTCATGGAAACGCTGATAAGGGCGATTCAGGAGGTCAAAAGCCCCAGGGCCCCACCCCGGGCATGCCAAACATCGTGGGCGGCTGGGATCAGCTCACTGTCACATATCTCTTACTGGACGTACATGCAGGCCTGGTGGAGCGAACGGTATTCCAACCGGTGGGAACATTTGCCGATAGCTGCTCATCAGCAAAATAGCCTCGCTTGTAGGCCTTGTGACCACTGACTAATTTTGAGATACGGGATCCCGTACGCCCGCGATGCGGGGCAGAGGATGGGGCTGTGTGGGTGGTGTAGCTACGGCAGCCTCCGGGAGCGGCACCGAAGGTGTGGGACCGAATTGAGCGGGAGGCGGTGCTCCGGCGTAGTATCCCTGTATTTGCTCTGTGGTCGGCATACCGTTCTTCTTTGGCATTTGCTGAGCCGGGCTTGGATGAAATGCAGCCGGATGAGGGCCTCTTGTTGCACTCGCGTGGGTTCGCCCCGCCGTTTTACTGCTCTTGCTCTTCTTGTAGTAGCCTTTCTGGCGGGGTTTTGGGCTACATGTCGTGCAAGAGCATGCGGAACGTGACGCACACAAGGGGCAAGTGCCTGGAGAAGACTTGCCTCCGGACTGCGCATACGATCCTCTTGCCGAAACACTGTGGACGTGGGCTGAGCTGGAGGAGGGAGGCGAAGCTGGCGGGGAGGAATTCTGGGCAGATGTGTCGGTGAGAGATCGCCAGGACTCGATTCGCTTGTGCTGGTTTGTCGTCAAGTACCTTGACTGATTTGGCGACAATGGCGAATGCTGAGGAATGTGTCCAAGAGTCTTGGTCCGGCGTGGTTGAGCTGGAAGTACATGCGGCATCTGAGGTATGTCTCTCACAGTCTTCCATGCGTCAAGATGATCCTCTTTGTACTGTTCGAAGTCGGGTGTGCTCGAAGGTGCCAGCGCGGGCGATGCAGAGATAAGCAGAACGGCAAGTCGAGGTGTTTATGACGTCTCACACGTGTTATGCAGCACCGCTTGGATCAGAGCTGAAAAGAGGAGAGTGAGCAGTCACCACTGGTGCCTTCGAGCGGCGGAAGGCCCCTGCGAATGGCGTCGCCCGATCGCCACCGGGATTGAGGTGTCGGGTCGAGCTTGGCCGTGACCAAATGTCCGCTTTTTGAAGGCCCGGCGGTTGGTAGTCGGTAATCGTGACCTTCTAGAAACGCCGCGTAAACGCGACGGGGCAGAGCGAGACAAAAGACCGCTATCTTGGGAGAGTCACGGGACGCGAGATTACCCGATGAGAGAAAGGAAGGGCAAGGACAGTCGAGGAACGGATCGTGACTGTAAGCGGTCGCGCCCTAGCTGGAAACGAGCTGAGTCTGGACGCAAGAACGTAGAGTGGTGCGCTCGGCGTAAACGGCAGTAAGGGGAGGTAATCGTGAAAAGGTTCTGGCTCCAGCAGCCGCTCCAGCCCGTTTTCCAGCTGGCCACCTGCAGGGTGTGAATCCACCAGCGTGAGCACCGCCTCTGCGGCAGCGATCGCGCTTGCAGCGCGTGAGTGATAAGCGGAACGGAACGGACACTCTGTATCAGGGAATAGGCGCTAATCGACGGGGTAAGTTGAGCGATGGTCAAAGGAGGTCAGACCATGAGGTCTGCAGGTGGAAAGGGTGGATGTGGCCGCAGATGACGATATCCGACATTCAGCGACAGTACCCCTCAACGCCGCCCTAACCGCATATGATGTCTAAACACGGCTCTGTTTGCCGCCCCTTTGTCACACTTCGCATTGAAGGCCCCTCGCACCTGAGTACAATCAGGCGGACAGATCGGGAAAGCTCCTCACTGCGCATGTATGAGATACACGGCAACAATGAAGAGGGGGCGGACGAGTAGAATGTAGAGGCGGATACGACTGGGGAGGGGACCCTTACAGCAGCGCAGGAATCTGCAAGCATGACGCGGCACTGCTGAGGCTCGGAAGCGTCGTTGAGCGTACAAGCTACGTGACGAAGTCTATGCTGTACGCTGCTCATGCGAGGAAAGGTGACAACAACAGCGCGATGATCTGAGACCCGCTTCATGTGACGCACTGGAGCATAAGCTAAGCTTTAGCGCAATTTGGCCTTCCTTGCGGAAGTCACACCCCGGCGACACATTGGGAACATATTTGCAACATCTGGGGCATGCTCAGAGCTATATGGAGTGAGTGATTTTCAGCTCCTTGTCTGTTCGTCGAGACCGGTTGAAAAGCCTGAAGTACGCCGACGGGTGGACAAGAGGAAGCGGGCTGGCGTTGGGGGTGAGGACCCTCGCGGCGAGTGCCACTCATCACTGTTGGGTGAAAGCGGATCACCTTGACCGGCTATAAACTGTATTCCTCCACTCAGCTTGCCCGCATCACAACATTCCCTCATCTCTTCTGTTCCCATCATGCTCCAACTCGTCCCACTGTTGCTGCTGGGATCAGCCTTGGGCTCGCAGCAAGCATGGCAGACGACGAAATCACCTTCCAAGCGGCGTGAGTGTCCGATCCCGAGCTCGAACCCGTCACACGAGATGGTCTTGACTAACACGTGCTAGCTCTCACTGGTCGATTTATGCACATCACCGACTTCCACCCAGATCCACACTATAAGGGTGGGGCGACGTTTGAATCGGGATGTCATAAAAGGCCGAAGAAGGACAAGGTCGACGCACAGGGAGCTCTTGACAAACTGGACGAGATCAAGGAAGGAAAGGGTGACGGGAAGGGAAAGAGCGGGAAGAAGGAAGAGCTGTCCGGCCCATGGGGCTCTGGAGTCTCGTGAGTGGACAATTGGCCAGTCAAAAAGACTCCGGGCGATATCAGCTCCAAATCGAAGCTCATGAAAGCGACTGTGATGCGCCCATGTCACTGGTGAATATGACATTCGACTGGTTGAAGAAGGAGTGGGCGGACGAGGTGGACTTTGTGGTGTGGACTGGAGACAATGCTAGGTGAGTGGGCATTCTCGCATCCACGACTGTAATCCCTTCGTCTGCAGCCTCAGGCGATTGCGAGCGCGCGAGTCCTCACCCGCTACACTCCTTGATCCTACAGCCGCGTGCTGATGGTCAGACATGATATCGATAGAAATTACCCGCGTACTCCTCGCGAAATCTTCGACCTGAACTCGATGATGGTGGACAAATTCCGAGAGACGTTCGGCAAGGAAGTTGTGATTGTCCCCTCAATAGGCAACAACGACATCTACCCTCACAACGTTCTCGCACCTGGACCCAACACCGTCTCATCCGAGTTCCTCAGGCGAGTCGCGCCAGTCGCCCACAAAGCGTCTGCTGACGTCAGGCTGTGGAGGCACTTCATCCCGGAGGAGGAAAGGCATGTCTTCGAAAGAGGAGTGTACTACTCGGTCGAGGTCATCCCGGACAGATTGGCTGTCATCTCGCTCAATACGTTGTTCTGGTATGATGCCAACACTCGTGAGTCAATCCGTCCTCTTGGCTGAGCAGTCCGCTGACCCACAGTCGTAGACGGGTGTCGCGACCGCTCAAATGACCCGGGAGCGCTTGAGATGGACTGGCTGGAGGTGCAGTTGAGCGAATTCAGGGAGAGGGGTATGCAGGTCTGGCTGTCAGGGCACGTACCGCCTCACTTGGGAGTGTACTTTGATAATTGCTGTGAGCTATCACACGCGGTCGAGCCCGAGCTGATGGCAGATCTGCGGTATGGAGACTTGGCTCTGCGATACCAAGACACGATCGTGGGACACCTGTATGGGCATATGTGCGTGGACTTTTTATGGCCGACGCGGTCTCCAGCTGACGTACAGGAACATCGACCACTTCTTTTTCATCGACGTGGAGGAATTGGAAGCGACCAAGATCTCTGCACTGAAGGCAAACATGTCCGCCTCGCTCGAGTCTAGCTTCGCCGGTCCCGATCTTCGACACGGCCCGCACCTGGCATCGTCTGGACGCTACAAGACCAAAGGACGAGGCTTCAACAGCGGACTGGTCAATGATTTGAAGAGGGACTTCGGGGACATGCCGGGTCCGCAACGTCTGAAGAAGAAAGACTATGCCGTTGTCAACGTCTCGCCAAGTGTCATTCCGACATATCTGCCTGGCATCCGAATCTTTTCGTGCGTTCCAGCTCTGACCTCACGTTTCATTGCGCTTACGACAGGTACAATATCACTGGCGTCGAAAGACCAGTCGAGGACGAACTACCCTTCGAGGCCCTAAAGCGCAAAGGTGGACATCGGCATAGGAAGCCGAAGGACGACTGCTCCCTGCCAGAGAACGAGGACAAGCCGCACTGCGTCTTCAAAGAGCTGCCTCGATTCTACAACTCGTCCTCGCCAAGCCGCTCTAACAAGCCGCTTACGCCTCTTGGATACGTGCAATTCTATCTCCCTGACGTCGACTCGCGCTCGGCGACACCGCCAGAATGGAAAGTCGAGTACTCGACGTTCAAGCCGGCAAAGCTCATTCCGAATGAAACGGATCCCGTTCAGCCGCCGCCAGTGCCCCTCCATCTCCTGCCCAATTACGTTCCTGGGCTGGAAGGCGATGAAGCCGCAAGGGCAAGCTACGTGCAGAGCTTGAAGAGGATCAGTCCATGGAAGATGAAGGATTTGACGATCAACAGCTATATCAAGCTGGCGAGGAAGCTGGTCAGCGAGAAGAAGATGTGGAGCAAGTTCACAGAGCTCATGTGAGTGCCTTCAGCGATCGATTCCGAGGGCTCCTCGCTGACGAGCAGGTTTGTGTCGTCCGCATAGTTGTGTGATTGAGCTGTTGTACCATTGTCGAGCCTACATTCAAGCGTCATGCTACTTGTTTTGTGTTCACGGATGTACGTCTCAGAGACTGTACTTACTGATCATCACCTCGCGTGCTGTCGCAGCATGCCCCTTCGCCTTCCTTTGTGCGGCCAGGTAGGGGAAGAAAGGAGGGTGAGTGTACCACGGTGTCCCAGCAGGTGGTTGCCTGCTTAACGAGCGATCAACCTACTTTTCTTCCAGTTGCTCTACCCGTGTGTCTCAGACGGGGAGGCTCTTGGTCATCACATCATTCGCCCCCGTGGGCCGAGCGTGCTTACCCAGAGGATGCGGAAGTGATGCCGCTCAATGGCACTGGACGATCGCTCGAGCAGCTTACGCCACCAGGTTGTGCGTCTGAATCTTTCTTTCGGGGAAACGTGGTGCTCATGACAGCTCGTGCCCAACGCAGGATGGCTCGGCGAGGGTGTCACGATCCTCGCAGACGTACTGGGGCTATGGGACATCTTCGTCCTGATGGTCTTCTTTGTGGTGTTCTGGGTGATCTTACGGACGACGAGCTGCGAGGTGTCGTTCGTGCTGGGGATGCTGTTCGACCTGGGCATTCCGCTCCAATACCAGAGTGCGTTACATGGTTGACACCCGGACCGTGACGCCTGGAGGCTGATGGTAGACGATCAGGGGATTTCTCGCATCCACGAGCGTCATTTGCAGGGGTACTGGCCGATCTTCGCACTCGGAAGCGTCGTCGAAGTCGCCGGATACATGTTCTTCCACCCGGATCTGTTCACGCTGGTCGTGTGCGTGAAGACAACGGGGTGTTTGGCTTTGTGGCTCAGCAGAAGGGGCGACGGCTCCAAGGTGAGTGGGCCAGCTGGTCTCGAAGAAGGCCTGGGCCTTGCTGGTCGGGGGACTGACCACAGATCACTCTACGTGGTGGAGCGGGCGGCGGCGGCGGTAGCGCACATCGCTCCGGCCACATTCCGCCAATCAATGGCTGGGACGGCCGACCTGTCCCGCCCCTACGGGACAAGGACTTTCCCGATGCCGAAGCTAGGCTCCTGGCGACCGGCTACGACCCGCTGATTGTGGAAGGAATGATACACGCGCTGCGACGAACAAACGACGAAGATAAGCCGCGCAATATGCGGGAGTGGACGAAAGTCGGGTTGAACGATCCGGCGAGGATGGAGAGCCGGCGGAAGAAGTACACGGAACGGGCGTTGAAGGCGAGGCAGGACAGACTGGCCAAGGCCCTCCGCGGGGAGAGTGGCTCGGGGATACCGAGAGAGGCGATTGTAGGTCTGGGCCGACCGTCAGGGGACCAGCCGGCTCAGACTAGGCGAGACACAGGCGCTAGAGGCGGCCATCGCCCTCCACCCATTAGCGTGCCATCCCGGAGTCACCAAAACGCCCCAGTGCAGCGGCCGCGCGACGGATCTTGGGCAGCTGGCGGGCAGGTTATGGCGTTCAGCGAGGAGCAAAGGACTCAGATCACCGACAAGATTGCCGAATTGCTGAGGAAGAAGCACGGCAGCAAGGCGACGGACATGGCAAGCGACGAATTCAAGAAGCTCTGTCGGATGACCGATCCGCGCGAGCTTCAACAAGCACTTGCACAGTGGGGCATCATCGTGCAAAACCCTACGACTCTTGGTCTCGCTGCTCAATACCATCCGCAAGACCTTCTTATGCGCGCCAAGAAATTGATGTACCCCCACGAGAAGGGTGGCTTGGAGATGCCGAGGCAAATTGCGGACTTGATGATGGAAAGCATGCTCAGTCAGCGATCCAAATCGGCTGCAGACCGGCTGTTCGAAAGCTGGATGGCGTTGAGACGGCTCGACACCCAACGGCGAGGGGCGGAAAAGAGGAGATTGGCCGATCAGTTTGGGGACAGTATCTATCTTGCGGAGAACGATCTTCCCAGACACATCTATGGTCCGGAGAGACTCGTCCAACCATGGGATATCCCGGGTTGGGACGAGTCGGACTGATGAGCCGAGGTCGTCTATGGCGTGCTTTGCATGGTGTGACATGCATCACTCCCGGTATATATCTCAAGAAGCTGTCACGGCGATTCAATGTGGCCCAACGCGCCATTGAGCGCTCCAAGGGAGAGAAGCTGAGATCCTTGCGAAGGAGATCATCTAAGGCCATACATTGTCACATCTCCGGTCTGTGTGTTGACAGAGTGGTAGACCTGGACATCAGCAAGTGCTGTTTATCGCTTTGGATCAGACTCTTACGTTGACCAGGAACGTCCCGCCCAAGAGAATGAGCTCGTCGTCCACTGTCAGGTCAGCGCACATCACGCCATGTATCACTCACGCGACATGAGCGCTCCAGCGCAGAATCCTGGAAACTCGGCGATCTCGTCTCCCCTTCTTGTCAGCAAGAGACTCAACGCACATGCGGGGAACTGCAGCTTCAACTCACACAATATCCCGAAATTGCACTCCAAAGTCCGTTCCACCAAGTGTCAGGGTCAAGGCGGTGTCTGTGGGCTGCATCAGATCGCACGGCAGCACGTATGCGCCGGTCTGCGGGTGCTGTATCGTTGTGCCATTTCCGAGGGAACCGAAGATCGGCCGTTGCAGCTGCACGTCAGCAGTCCCTGCTGACGTC
>CAUG01000675.1:37149-60351 GCA_000442785.1 Papiliotrema flavescens NRRL Y-50378
CATGGTGCAGCTTACCGACTGGGGAATGATGAACATGGTAGTCCTGTTGTCAATGTCGTAGAGATTCGACAATCGGGCGGCACTTACCCCGTGTCGACGATGACTTTCCGTTCCCAGAACCCTTCCACATCCTGTTCACCGACCTTCATATTATCAAGCTTGACCGAGTAATGTCCAGAACTATCGTCCATTCGTGGAAGAGTCACATGCCTGTCTTCATCTATGGGTAATTCCAGCTCGTCGATGTTGAGTGCATCCCCAATGATCACTTGGCCTGAGGTGGTGAGCAAACTCTAAACATCTTAGCACGGTGGCTAGCTCACTCTCGCCTTGGTCCTCGTCTCGCACTAGATAGAAGCCTACTTCTGGGGATTGGATCACGCCTTGCTCGTACCACACGTCCACAGGTGTCTTCCCGAGAGTGTTGAGGGACTTCCCAGTCAGTTCCTTGCGGGAAGGGCGCAGCGAGTTGATCGATCGAGGGGGTGTGACACTTACCGAGCTCGCGATACCCCACATACCCCTGCAATGCCGTTAGTGGTGGAGAGGGGGTGATTATAGAAAGCACTTACGAATACACGTCACCCAAACTAGCCGTATCTTCATCGATGGTCACCACGCCGACGACGGGAAATTCCGTCAGATTCAATCCGCCGATACCGATTGACGTGTTCTTCGCGCAGCCGAACACCTCCCCTTTACCTGCAACATCAGCCACGGGTACCCGAGCCTTGCCGAGTTTTGTTTTCACCGTAGTACAGCTTGTTCTGCTCCTCCCCAGCGGGACATGCGTCGCCCATTGTGAGACTCGTGGTCATCCTGGAGCTTGCGCACAAGTTGCATTCCAGTGCCGCCACCCAGAAAGTCGCTGACCCCGTGTCGACCTGGCGTGAGCTTTTCGCTTGCCCCGTGACCCATACGTACCAGAACAGGAACCTGGGTCTGATCATCGCCTATGAGTGCGTCTACCGTGTATGTTATCCCGAACATACTTTTCAAGTCGATCGACAGGTCAGATGGCGTGGCAGCAGACGTGGCGGAAGACGAGGGCACTCTGAGCGAGACCGACGCGGACGAGGCGGCCACGTTAGTTGCTGCGAATCCGTTCGACTGTGACACGGATATCGCGGGACGTTCAGAGACTGAAGCCCCAGCCGTGCCAACACTTGTGGTGGAATCGGTGGCCGCAGTTTGCGAGATTGATGTTGACATTGACGTTGACGGCGATGCGGATGGAAGTTGCCCCTCGTCTGCAGCATTAGACTGGGCCGCTGCAGCCCACTTGGCTGAGGGCGAAATTGCCGCGGAAGCCGAAGCAGATTCAAAGCTTCCTTGAGACAAGTCGCTGCTGGGGGCAACCCCAATGGCGCTTGGGTGTCGCATGCGGTCGCTGTTTGGAGGGGAGAGTGACTTATTAGATCCGTCAGTATAAGTAGAGTTCAGCCGTCGCCTGGGCGTGCGATGCGACCTTGAAGTTTCCCTTGCGGGGTGTAGACTTGTCTCGTCAAGTGGCAAAGCGTGGTCGCTTTGCCGAATGGCCAAGTCTGGATGATATCGCGTTACAACGCCTGCCCCAACGTGCCCCCGGGGCAGCTGCAGGTCGCGCTTTTTGGCTTGTTGTAGCTGATGCATGTCGGGCGAGATACCGCGTTTTGACAACTGCTCCAGGTATGCCGAGCCTGATGTCTTGTGTTTGTGCAGCTTGAGCGATGTCGCAGCGTGCGAGTGAAGCGTTAGGAGGGTGAGGATCAGTAGGTGATTGAGTGAGAGCATTGTGGACGACTGTGTGTCCGCACTCTATCCAACCTGTGAGTTCTCCGAGGCGGGCCAGAGGTAGTCCGAGCGGGTAGCTCAGAATGTTTGGGGGCAGATAGTGAAGAGGTCGCAACGTAATGATTCCAGAGAGCGGCGATGCAGTTGGGTGACCGGTTGCTGTGTGGTGGATGGCTAGAGAAAGCCCCTTTCACTCCGCCTCCCTCGCCATGGACCCATGCGCAAGCTCGGGCACCGGCGCAGCCCTGGTTGGCTTGTCGCATCCCGCCTATCACCCCTCGACCTCCTTTGACCGCGGTGGACAGTGAGCTCGGGTCGCTCACGGAGGCTGATCTCAAAGGAGCTGCCCAGCTGATCGGCGCCAGCGAAAGCGGAAACGCGGTCTTGCCCGTTGCACGAGTTCAAAGAATAACCGACCACCCCTCCTGGCCTTTGAGATTTACTGCACCTAACCGATGCATACCTCTTATAGTCGTTCATTCCCTGTACAAAGGCAAGACAAGCGAAACGGCAGTACAAACCTAAGTGTTCTCACTACATCCGGCCCCACGCGCCTGCGCATCCACCCACGCTAACGTCCCTTCCCTTACTCTCCCTCATCTCGAACCTCGCCTTCTTGACGAAAAGTCACATCTACCCGGGCCCTCCATCATGTAATGTCAAGGTGCAGCGATCGACCTGACTCTGTCCCTCACCCTATCGAGCCTGGAGCTCGTGCACCTGAGTGGTCGTGACGTCCTTAGCGCCATCACCCTCCGGTCCGTCCTCCACGTCCTTCCTGTCCGCATCGGCCGGTCGGTGCAGGTCATCTCCTCTGTAGTTCGGTACCGTACGGATAATGAGCCAAGTGAATGGGATCTGGAACAGGCAGACAGCAAGGTTGCCCCACATGGGTCGAGCGCCGAGCGTCTTGTCCGAGCTGATCCCGTACGCCATCGCTTGGCCGCATGCTTCCCAGAATCGGAAGATACCACCGTTTCGCGCGTTGGACTGGACGTCCGTCGCAAAGCACGAGAGCAGCCAATACACGTACTGTGATCAGCGGCTTGCCAGTGCCAGGACGTCAGGAGACTTACAGACTGGCCCCAGTAGCCGACACACTGGATAAAGAGCTGCCCATCAGCCCGCAGCCGACCGAGGAGAAGGGAAAAGACATACGAAAGGAAGGTACGCGTTGGCCCATCCCTGGTCGGCCCAGTCGTACTTTGGCAGCTTGTCCATTCTGCGGTACACGGTCTGATTGCCGAGCATCCACGCGATGCAGGCCACCATGGGCACACACCACATGAGGAACCCAATCTGCGCGCGGCGCTTCTGGTTCCACCTTCCGTTGTCGAGGATGAAGCGGCCGTACAGGAGAGTCGTGCTTGGGGTCAGCGGCGTCCACGCGCTCGTCAAGCACCCCCGGAGTTGGGCGTGCTCATGGTGATGTAGGCAGCAAGCAGGCGGGGTCACTCACATGATCGCGCCGGCGGGTTGCAAGACACCGGACAGAGCCCGCGCTCGAACACTGAAGAATGTAGCGAGATACGTGTATGCAATACCGCCGTAGAAGAACGAGTTGATGGCCACAGGAATGACCAACAGCATCCTCTTCTGAATGAATGCCCGGCCCATGATCCTGAACTCGGTCTTCCAGGGGTGCTTCGCAGCCAAGATGATGGGCATGCCGTCGGATCGGACGACCTTGTGCGGCGGCGAGATCAGCCATGAGACGGGGAAACCGAGGCATTCGATCGCCAGGAAGATGAGATACGTGTTGGTTGCCACGGCACCGGCCCCTGCGTTCTGGACGCTGCCTCGTCAGCGCTTTGGAGCCGAGAACGAGTGAGATGAGTGCTCACTTTCGAGCCAGGGCGATACAGCCGGCAATGAGTTGGCCACCGTTTCGAGAGCCGACCCACATGCCGAGATACTTGCCTCGTCGACCTTCTTCCGGGTACGACAGGATCATGGCCGCCTCGGCGACGTACCACAGTCCGAAGCCGACGCCGTAGATGGCTCGGCCGAGAATCAGATACCAGTTGACAAGGTACTTGGAGACGACGTAGTAGGCTGAACCGTTGATTGGGAAGGTCGCTGCGCCGATGATGAGCATCCAGCGGATACCGAGTCGCGAGGCGATCGGGCCACCGATCGACGACACACACGCGACCTGGTGTCAGTAGTGGACCGAGTCAATGGCAGTGACCGGAGCATTGCAAGCGGGGTTGTTGAACTTACCATGACATAAGAAACCGCCGTCGCGGCGTTGACAGCCCACGGGGCAGCTTGTCCACCGCCTCCGAGCGCAGTGATGGCTTCGGACATGCCTAATAATCAGTACAGGAGTTATCTTAGTATGGCCCGGTGCGGGCACTACAAACCGCTCCGCCCACTCACCAGGTCCTGAGAATGCAAGCAAGGCGACAATAACGATCTGGAACGCGGCCGAGCGGTAGATCTTGCTGTACTTGCCCGTCGGCGGCGGGGGTACATCATAGATCTGCACCTCTTGTCCAGGGTCATGCTCGGCGTTGCCCTCCCGCGCGAGCTGTTGCAGCTTGCGCAGGCGCTCAGCGTCCACCGTGGTGGACATGATGCCTCGCTTTGGAGACGAACAGGAGTCAAAGTGTAAGTTGGTGTTGGGTAGTCGAGGTGTATGTTGATGTCGGATGATGACTTGGTGTCCGCGGGCCCTATCGGGATTGATGTCCAGGGGTGGGCGGCGGATCGTTGATCAGAGTCGCGTATTTGTACATGTGCAACGGCCTGTCCCTATCTCTGTCTCGGGCACTCGCTAGCTGGCCTCTGCTGCTGCACTGACTCGTTGTCAGCAGCAAACGGTGGAGCAAGGTTCTGTGGAGGTGATGTAAACCTCGATCCGACATTCGGCGTCTCTAGCCTTTGGGTCACGAGCCACAATGGGTCACGAGCAGAGGGGGCGAGGCGATAGGAGTGACCGAGGCGGGGCGTCCTGCGTGCATTGTCCGGTGCGTGATGAGAAGTTGCCAAGCCACCATAAGCGCTTATCCCGAACGGCAGGGTGCGGGCCAAGACGGCAGTCGGGCGGTGGACGAAGACCGGCGGATTTCAAGTCCGAAGAACAGCGGAGCATCGATGATAGACTCGAGTAAAACTCCTTTGCCCTGACCTTATATTGCGTCTCGCCTCACGGCGCACTCGCACTCGAGAGGATGGAATTTCAGCTCGTCCGGACGACGGGGCGACTAGGATGACGACGCGCTATCAGCGTCTGGCGTCGGCCACGCGGGACGCGACTCGAGCCGTCGCTTATCTGCGATGCCGAGGTCTGCCTGACAAGGCCATTGGTCCATCGATCCTGGGCGAGTTGGCCGCAGTCGCCTTTCGCTCGACTCCGGTCCTCACTCCGTCTTCGGGCCGTGTGGACCACGCAGTGATGCCGTGCAGCTGACCGCGTGCAAGTATCACGCAGTGCGTGGGCGTGGGACAATGCAGGCGGCAGTGTGCGGAGGGATCTGGGCGGACATAGCCGGATATGTCCACCTCGGGATAGCCTTCGGCTGAAAGCGAGCTGTCGCCCCATGGTCTATCTCTCACAGATGGCGACGCAGTGTATATCTGGGCGGACCACAAGCTTCGTGATGCATTGCATACCTCGATCGCATACACACGCATAGACAATGTCCTCAGCACGTACTGGACCGCTGCTCCCGGTGCGGAACCGGACCGAGTCGTTCTGGCTCACACAACGCGATAAGGAGCTGTGCAATGCCCGGACCACGGCAGCGCTGCCAAAGACGGCGGATGTGGTGGTAATCGGGAGCGGGCTTTCCGGAGCGATGACCTCGTATCTGATCCTCGAGGAGGCGCGGGCGAAGGGCATGAAGCTGAATGTGGTGTTGCTGGAGGCGGACGAGACGTGCGGCAGCTCGACAGCGCGCAATGGTGAGCCGGCCTGTTGCATGCCCGACGTACCGGGCGAGTCCCAGTCCGAGCTGACCCTAGGCGGTCACTGCAAGCCCGTCACGTTTATCGGGTACAACAACCTCAAGGCGAAACACGGCAAACACGTCGCCAATGCAATGATGGAGCTGGAGGAGAACGCGCTAGGGATATACGCCGAGATTGTCGAGAAGGAGAAGATCGATTGCGACTTGCACGTCACTCGGTCCTTTGACATCTTCTTCGACAAGGCCGATGCGGAGAGGAGCAAGGTGGACTTTGCGGCGCGTCGGAGGGACCACCCCAAGGCGTTCGCCAAGGGCGACGTGAGAGATATGGGCGGGCCAGAGGATATCGTCAAAGTTGCCGGCGTGAAGAATGCAGTATGGAGCGCGAGCTATCCTGCGGGACATCTGTGGCCTTATCTCCTCGCGACAGCTTGTGAGTAGGCCGGTTGCGGACTGACCCTTGACGTGACGTTGCGCTGACGGCAGTAATCCGCATCTGCATCGAGCGACACGGGCTCAACCTGCAGACATATACGCCCGCGCTTGGGCTCCAGAACACCGGCTCCAGCTCGTCAGGCTCGTCGGATTGGAAAGTCAAGACACCTCGTGGAGAGATTGCTGCGGGGCTAGTCATCGCAACCACCAACGCTTACACCGGGTCCGTCCTGCCAGACTTCAAGAAGAAGATCATCCCCGTCCGCGGCACCGCTTCGTCCATCACCCCGCCCGCCTCGCATTCTCCGGCCGGAGCGCCCGGCCCCCTCAAGTACACGTACGGCTTCCGACACGGGACAGGCGACGTCGACTACATGATCCCCCGTCAGGGCCGTGTCACTCCCGGCAAGGGCGACCGGAGTATAATCCTCGGCGGCGCGAAGAGCACGTTCCTGCACGACCACGCGCAGTGGTACGACAACATCAACGACAACGAGCTCATGCCCGGCGCACGCAAGTACTTCTCCGACTTCATGCCCGCCAAGTTCGCGGGCTGGAAGGGGGACGAGAAGAATGTCGACCACGTCTGGAGCGGCGTTCTGGGCTACTCGACGGATTTCAAGCCGTTTGTGGGGCCGCATCCGGAGAAGGAGGGCGTCTTTGTGTGCGCGGGCTTCACGGGTCACGGTGCGTCATAGGGCAACCGAGGGCAGTCGAGGCAACAGCTGACCGGCAGGCATGCCGCAGATCCCTGCCTGCACGACTGCGCTCTCGGCGCTGGCCGTCTCGTACCTGCAGAACCGGGGGAAGATCACGCCAGATGCGCAGAAGCGTTTCGATGGCGAACTGCCTCATCCCTTCAGGCTCACCAAGGAGCGCTACGAGTCGACCGTGAACATCATCAAGGAGTATATGGGTCAAGGCGGCGGTGCGCAGGGTGCTATTGAGACGGCAGACGAGGCGGCCATGTTTGTCAAGGCCAAGCTGTAGGAACTTTGTATCCTTATTTGTGGGCGGGCTCGTTATGCAGGTATACTTCTCCACAGAATCCGTTTTATGGATGTCCTATCGGAAGCACCTGCATGCATGAATGCGAACGAGCATGAGTGCGAATGATCCGATATACCTGGTATAAGGTGGTACAACGGAGCTTTTACAACATTCCTCAATCCAAGAATGGCTTGGAAGACAGCTTTGACACCGCCTGACTCGGTATCGTCCCCGCCTGTTGCGCGTCATCCTTCCTCCACACGTCCTTGAGCAACTCGAGAGCTGCCCCCGCATCGAAGCAAGCATATCGCCTAGAGTCAGTCAACGGTCAGACAGACGGACGCGTTGAGTTATTGGACGCACCTGAACTCGACGAGCAACGTAGTGACCACCTTCCGAAGCGGGTCATTCGTGTACAAGTGAAAGCCAGCGATGACGATTGGCCACGTGAACCTGCCTATGTCAGCCACCCGCACCGCAGCACTCGCTGGCTTGCTCGCCTCTGCCACTCACCATGTCACTTTGCCGAACTTGGCAGCTACCTCGGTACACAGCTCGATGATTGCCTTGACCGACGTCTGAACCCTCGCATCCCGCATCGGGACGCCAAACACCTCGCGCAGGATTCGAATGCGTATGGTGTGACGATAAGCATGATTAGCATACTGCGTTCGTGGATGCACCGGTGTGAAGTTGGAAGCCTGGTCCCAGACGGTCAACTCCGCGATCAGTGCGCCAGTCTCTTCTGACAGCTTTTCGCGATCGATAGCTGACACGGACGCTGCGCCGTTCGCTACCGGCTGAGAGGCCCCGTTGGATGCGACCGGGCCAGAGCTGCTGAGACGGGCTACGGCGCGTTCGGGCAGGCGCAAGCTGAGCTCGTCGCGCACCGCCCAGGATCGAATGCCGTTGATGTCCTCGGGAAGCGTTGCGCCTGTCCGTTGCACTTTGTGTATCAAAGAGCATGCTCGGGCCATGACGTCGATCATCCCGCGGGAGATGCCTGTCGTCAGTGGACGCCAGCGCAGTGCACACCGCGTTTGTGGTACTCACCGAACATCCGCTCCACAGACTCCCACTCGTCGTCGTTGTGCGACCATGATTCGGCCTCGAAAAACCATGGCTTGAAGGCTGTGTCGAGGATACGGGGTGGCAGGCCGGTCGAGAAGCAGCCGAACACATCTCGGATCGCCAGCTGCTCGCAGCAGAAACGCAATGCCGACATCTTGTTGCGCGGACTGTCTTTGAGAATGTTTGCTGCGCCGCCTAGCCTGTCGATAAAGTCCACGACCGACGTGAGCAGCTCGTCCCAGGCTCCATCTGCTGCGAGGCTCTGACAAGTCAATCGCCGCGCCAAATTGAGCGCATTCCGACCAACTCACACTCGCTATAGTGCAGCTGAGCAAGGCCGCCATGATGAACTCGATATCCTGCGTCTCGAGCGGATTCGCCGGCGTCTGACGCTCGATCACTTGCCGAACGAGATCCAAGACCTTGGCGATGCTGACTCTGGCGATGTTCGAGGCGGCTTTCTTGTCTTTCGGGAAGTGGATGTGGCGCAGATGTACGGCTCCGACCGCTAGTATCCCTGCTCGTAGAGCATCACATGCTGGCGCAGCTCTATCGTGTCAGCGAGGCTTGGAGAGGCTCTTCAAGAGGCGCGCAGGGCTTACCCGGGCAGATGCGCGAAGGCAAGTGGTGCATGAATCTTCACCCATGGGTTCCAGGGCGTGCGTTCGCATTCGAAAGCCATAATGATGTGCACAGTGTGCAAGAGGTAGTGCCTCATCACCAGTCGGTCGTCTCTGGAGCATCAGCACCTCACCGTCATTCACGGGTTTCGGTCGCGACGCACATAGTGGGGAAGTAAGGCTGCAAGAAGCCACTAGCATCAGCACATACTGCAGCTGTGTATTGCGCGCACTCACGGATCCGCCATCATCCTTGCCTTCGTCTTTGGGGGAAGCAGCGACAGTTTCTGCTTCGCCGGCTCGATCGTCAACGACTTTGGCAAGAAGTCTGGTGGCACATATAGCCGTCCCGGAGGTGGCTGTGGCGGGAACGTCCATGAGGCGATATCATCCACGCTGGGCAAAGGGTGGAGAAACGGGACAGTGTTGATAGTCTCCTGCGGGGGATCTGAAGCGGGTGTGTCGAATGGGTTTGGCCAAAGATCGAGGTTCTGCAACGGCGACGGCTCGAGGATTGCGAACGGATTGAGCACATCGGGCGATATTGATGGAGTGCCGGTGTACGCAGGAGGGATCGGTGGCAGCTGCGTCGGGTGTGCGATTGCATGTCGTTTGGGCGGGGGTGGGGGCGGGAAGAAGTCGTCGATGGAGATAGACGACGACCGCTTCTTCGCGCTCCGTTTGCTGACCGGTGCATCGGGGTCCGGCCACATGCACTGCGCCTCAGCAGGCTACTAATAATCATGATAGTAGAGCACTCACTGGCCGGCCCTTGATCGTGCACTTGGCACATGTCGGTCTCCGCTCATCGCACTTGACTTTTCGTCTGCGGCACGTCAAGCATCCGGCGGTCGATCTCTGCGGCCCGGCCTTGTTCGCATCTCCGTTGCTGCTCGAGTTGGACGAGATGACAGTCTCGGTCGAGGCGGATGCAGTCTGACCGGCGAGGACCGAGCTAGGCAGTATGGGTCGCTCGGTAGCTGCCATGGGGCGAGGTTGTATGGGTTGCAAGGGGGGGAGGATGCGACTTGGCGAGACGGTTATCGGAACGAGATTGGGAACGGGATTGACCGAGAGATTAAGCCCGGCGGATGCCATGGTGACGCGACAGTGCTGGTCTGCGAGGGGTCGGGCGAGCGACTGAGCGAGGTAGCTGGCTTCAGGGCGCCCACCTCCCTGTGTAGACTGGCCGTAATGGATGAGTGAGGGACGTGTGCTGAGGACAAGGCATACCCTGCCGCTCTGTGCTGCGAGGGAATTCGGTCGGGGTGCGTGTGGGGTAAATCGAGTCCGATAAGCCGTCGGCGTGCTCAGGGCTCGGTTGCATATCACGCATCAGCTGCGACGGGATCAAATGGTCCAAGGGCCGGGGGAATGTTACCCGACCAGGCGTCGGGTGGGTCAATCTCGGGACGAGGTCTGTGCGCTGGGCCCTGCCGCCGACTTATCCGGCGCGGCCATGTCCGATAAGCCTTCTTGCCCCTCGCCAATTACGGATCAGATGCGAGTGCGACCACCCGGCACAGGTGCATAAGATAGATACTTAAAGCCAGCAGCGACGATAGCACGACACCTGACCTCTGCATAATTAACGCAAACACCCTCCCCTTCCACCCTTACCTGCACCTGCTTCACCCGCCTGCACTCACCCATCTGCCCAAAATGCCGTCTGTAGTCTGTGAGTACAGGTCTTCTGCCCCGCCCCCGCTTTCCAACATCGGCAGCCCGCTCGCACAATCTCGTCGCTGACTCGCAGTCGACGTCGTCGGCACCTGCTTCTCGTACGACAACGGCGCCAAGGGTTTCGAGGAGGCCATGGGCGACCGACTGACCAAGTACGGGCTCTCGCCGAAAGTCGTCTTCTACGCGCTCGTCACCTCGACAGAACGCGACTACTCGTATCTTTCCCAGATCAACCAGTACAAGCCCTTTCACGTCATCCTCTTCGGCATCCTCCGGCGGACGCTGTACCAGCTCGGCGTGCCCGCCGAGGTGCTCGAGGACCCCGACTTCATCACCAAGGACGAGCTCGACCACATCTACAAGCAGTACATGGCGCTCAAGCCGCGCGAGGGCCTGAAGGAGATGTTCCAGATCCTCAGGGAGGGCGGCTTCGACGTCTGGGCCTGCTCGTGCGCCAGTTTTGAGCGCGTGAACGGCTACTTCAAGTCGGCCAATGTCGATCTGCCAGAGGACCATATCATCTCGGCGGACAGCTGTGGAAAGGGCAAGCCCGACCCGGCCGTGTACAAGCTCGCCCGGGATGCCATCGGCGCGGACAAGCCCGGGGAGATCTCCATCTTTGCCGGTGAGTGCATCAGCTCTGACTCAAATCGCGGTGTGATCATCTCGTGCTGACGCGCAGCTTCGCACGCCTGGGACTGCGCCGCCGCCAGGGCCACCGGCTTCGCCACGGCCTATACGACGACATATGAGTGGCAGGAGTGCCCCGAGATCTTTGGCGAGTTCGACCTCACCACGCCAGATCTCATCTCGCTCGGCAAGGGCATCGTCGAGAAGTGGGGCAAGAAGTAAACTCTGTGTATCACGCACCTTTGCATGCATTATCAGCTTATTCTGTCGCGCACTTGCCTGGCGCTTGGGCTCGCTTTCTTAGACGTCCGGATCGTCCTAATATGGCCTCTGCGGACATCGCCTCCGGCTCCAGCTCAGTGCAATAGATCACTGAACTTCATTAGATATCGCACAGATATAGTCTACAACGGCGCCGAGCTGGGAACGGGTCCCAACGCAGGCGGTACTCTATTCGCCGAAGCCGAATCTTCCTCTCTAGATGGCTGGGCCGAGATCACAGGCGCCTTTGCTCCAGGTCCAGAGCCCGACCCAGATGCTCCGCTCGATGCAGACGTCCCGCTCCCCTCCCTGGCACCGATGAGCGGCCTGCTGGGGCCCGCGCCTACTGCTCCTGCTGCAGCAGCACCCGACACTGATCCCTCGCCCACCCGCCGACTCGCGCTCCGTCCCACCATCTCCACCCCGCTGTCTCCTCTGCGCAAACTCCCTGCGCGCATCTTGCTCGCGGAACGCCCCAATATCCCGCTCTCCATCTTACTCCCCGACCTCGCCAGCCCGCCCGCCGATGCGGCCGCTGCAAGATCTCTCCGCCTTTTCGCTTCCTTCATAAGCTCCTCGGCGTCCGTGGCTCGCTCAGCTAGTTCCTCGTCTTTCGCGTCCCTGCTTGCGAGCCTCTCCTCTTCCATGACCTCCTTCAGCCACGCCTCCTGCTGCGCCGAGAACACAGATGTGCTCCTGTCCCTCCCGTCTCGGCCCAGGACGATTGATCGCGTGCGCGCAGGCGACATGATGCTCCCTGCGCGCGTGAGGGATCGCACGTCGCTGTTGCCCGAGGCAGACGTCCGGGAACCCGAACGCAGTCGGCCGAGCGGCGGAGGTCGGCGGCCGGATGGAGATTTGCCGAGCTCGCCTAGCTGGATTGTAAGGCGCGAG
Source organism: Papiliotrema flavescens NRRL Y-50378 (assembly GCA_000442785.1). Classification (NCBI taxonomy): domain Eukaryota; kingdom Fungi; phylum Basidiomycota; class Tremellomycetes; order Tremellales; family Rhynchogastremaceae; genus Papiliotrema; species Papiliotrema flavescens. The sequence goes on from CAUG01000675.1 coordinate 49,421, forward strand.
GTGCGCGTAGGCGAGGATGAAGATTGCGGCATCGCGTGCGGTCCCGTGACGCTGTCGGAAGCCGCGGCCGTGCCCAGGTCTAGCTCCTCGATCCCGCTTGCATCCGCAACACCGCTCCTGGCAGAGTCGGTCCTCACAGCCATCTGCCGAGGCGTCGATGTTCGCGTGGGCGAGAGGAACACTGACTCCTCTCCCGAGGACATTCGGACTGGGTCGGGCCGAGCGCCCGTACGGAGTGAGCTCGCCGATGTCCCCGATCTGAGGGGCGGGAAATACGGCGTCGGGATCCGCTGCCGGTCATCGGCGTCCTCCGATCTCGTTACGAGCTGTATGGTCGGTTGACGATGCGTTATCATCCCATCGTGTCCGACTGTGGTCGGCGAGGACGGCGAAGCGGGGCTAACCAGCGGAGCGTGTGCTTCCGACGATCCGATATGCGACATGTGCGACGCCGCTGCCGTAGATGATATGGACAGCGTCCGCATCGAGATGGCCCGAGAACGATCGGTCCGGTTCGTATTCGCCCGAGGCCGCCTGAAAAGAGTAGTGAGACCCTCGCCTACGCGCTTTGTTCTGCGTCGGACCAGACCCGCGTCGAACCCTTCTGTCACTTCGCTGCCAATATTGGGCGAGAGCGGGAGCAGGACCCTGTCCGATGTCGCATCATCAGGCGATAATTCGCGTTCTCGTTCGATGTCGCGCGCATCCGCCGCGTGGCGATAAACCTCTTGCCATTGATCTTCTTCGTGTTCCGGCGCTGTCTCCTTTGCCTCGGCCTCGCTCACGGGCGGCCAGTCACCTATACGGCCCGATCCTCCTACCGAGGTCGTCAGCGACAAGCGCATCTCGACCGTGTCGTCCAGATCTAGCGTCGACAGCGGATCACGCGGTAGCCACAGAAAGTCGTCATAGTCGTTCGTGTAGGCAGGCTGGTCGTTGTATCCCCTCGAGCGCTGATACGGCGGAATATCCTCCCAAGGTCGAAGGTTATGATGCGGTACCACCAGCTTGGCCGCAAGCTCGTGCTGAATCGCGTGGTCCGGCTCATGCTGCAGCTCCGTGTCCTCTACAGACGAGACCAGCGTAGACGACCTCGCCCGACTCGCAGGCTCCTCCTTGTCGAAAGCGATCTTCGAGTCTAGAGTGGAAAACAAGACGTGGTCGAATGGGATGGGTTTGCGATATCCAACGGGCGTCGACCGATGGCTGGCGGCATAGCCCCATCGTCCGGCCCATGTCGCGAGATCGTGCTTGAACGTGGCAAAGCGGGAGCTGGCTGCCGACGCGTCACGCTCGTGCTTTAGCGACGGCGCCTCGACGGGGGTCCAGCTCTCCAGGGACTCTTCAGGATCCACGGCTCGTTGTTCGTCCTCCTCTCGCACGACCGGAGGACAGAGGATGTCCGCTTCTTGGTTGTCGAGACTGCACATGAGCTGTCTTTCTACGCAAACGTCGAGAGTAACGCACTTGTCAAATCTCGTCTTGAGAGCGCGAGTGATGCTGCATGTCAGCGCACGATAATTTTCCTGCCTGCTTGACTCACATTAACTTCGCTACCATGGTGAGGAAGCACAAGATGCCGGTAGCGATAGCATGGCCTTTGGCCTTGTCTGCATTGTGAGTCTCAAGCGTGCCGACTAAGGGGATCTGCTGACTCAAGATGAAGAACGCAACAAGAACGAATTGGCCCACTGATGGTCAGCACGCATCCCCCGTCACTCAAAGTCGCCGGGACTCACGAGCCAAAGCATCCAGACTATATCGCAGCACCCTAATGCTCGTTCGCCTGCCGTTGTTCTCGTAAAGGCGTCCGTACACGTAAGTAAACTGCTTCTTCCAGACCACTGTGGGTCAGCCACACTCATAGCGCTACGCCTGTACGCACGATAGCAGGATCCGTAAAAGACCAAACCTGTCACGTTAGCCATGGCTCAGAGCTGGTGGGTAGCAAGACCTTTGCCGACGTACAGAATGGGATGACGAGCGGGCTACAGTCAGCACCGTGCTTTCGACAGGGGAACGGTGAGGTCACTCACTTTAATAGCATGAACAGGTGCATGATGGCGCCCGCGAGCACTTGGGTAAGTAGCGTCAGGAGTGCCTTGATTGACGTACGTTGCTGTGGGACCTGCGAGAAGTGACTGAACGTCGGACTGGGGATCAGCATTTTCCATTACCTCGCCCGAGCCGTTGTACGCACTACTCGGTCCGCCCGTTTCGCTGCCTTGGCGTGACTGAAACGCGAGTGCCAAAGACGTATACAATGGCGGGCAGCTGAACCATCAGCTGAAGCACTCGACAAGACGAAGTCACTCACGCCAAAGCGGAAAAGCTCGAAGAAAGGCTGAATGGCCGTCTGGAGCAGGACGTACGATGCAAAGTACGGCGCAGCCGTTGGCTGGGGTCAGCAACGCCTCGCATTGGTCGCCTGTGCCAGCTTACGAATGCCGAGGCAATGACGGGAAGCGGGTCAAAGTTGTTATTCTGGAAGGCGGATAGGTATGCCTGGATTGCGGATTGACCGATCTGCAATCAGCGGATGACATAGCTTAGCGCAAAGAGTAACTCACGGCAAAGAAGACCACGCCGTTCACCATCACTGGCGGTCAGCTGAATCTCACCAGCTCATCACAGACACCGAGACGCACAAAACTTCCAGAACCGCTCCAACACCGAGTTGTGTATGCCCAGTCGAGTATTGATCGTCTCGGCTTTGTTTGCTATGACGAGCAGGATTGGGCAGATGGCGATTGTGAGACCGGCGACGAGGAAGACCGGAACCAGGGACGTGATGACCGATGCGGTCTCTGGGTTTGCCTCGATGAATTTTCGCAAGGGCGTGATGAATTCTGCAATGTTGTTGAGGGACGACAGAGCGCAGAGCAGCGAGACGGGAAAGATCTGCGCTTCAGCAGATATTTGCCTCGCATGGTCTGAGGACGCTTACCCAGACTAAGGTAAACGCCCACACCCCGAGATACACCACCCATCCTCGAACGAATTCCGAGCGGTACACGCTCTTGCCCATTCGTGCCCAAAGCAGGTCCGTCCAGTCCGGAGCGGGCATCGTATGGCAAGCGAGCGACCGCTTGGGGTGGCTGTCGAGGATCTTGTGCGCAAGCCGGGCAGTCTTGGCATCTCGGAAGGTGACGAAGGCGGTCGATGAGGCGGCGTAAGACGACAGCGGCTTGGATCGAGCTTCGTCCAACAGCAAGGTGAGATAGCTGAGTTTGGTGGTGAGGAAGTCGATGAGCGGCGCATTCTCGTCTCGGAACACGGACGTCATATGGGTCAGAGATTGGTATGGGTCGAGCAATTCCCGAGGCAGCGAATGCAGCACCTGCTCATCAGACGACCGTCATAGACCCTGTGGTGCGCACTCACATCCCATACCGTCTCTTCCCCTCGCCGGCCCAGCTGCTCCGGCTCGTCATCCACAAACCTCCCCAGCGCTGCCACTAGCCGCTCCATGCGTTCCTCTTTGGTGATTTCTTCTGGCAGAGGCTCGTTGCGCAAAGCGTTCAGACCGTCTATGCCCTTCTCCATATCATGTACAGGATGAATGACCACCCTTGTCCGAGACACGTCGGCATGTTTCGCCTTATATTTCGACACGGCCTTGAGCACTCTCTGAGCAAGCTTGACGTGCGCCTGACATCAGCGCAGTTCATCCATGGTACACACTGCGTTTGACCCAGTAGCCACTCACCAACTCGAGTTGCCGCAGGACAGCGCTCCTCCGATTACGCAGACTCAGGACCGAGCCCAGCTTGCGCACTAGAATGACCTCGTCTACCTCTGTCTCCCACACTTGTCCATCGCACTCGTCGTCTTCCGCTCCACCGGTTGTCCGAGGTAGATCCAGGCTATCACTCATCTCCCCTGGCGGCGTGGTCGATACAGCCGGGTGACTCTTCAGTGCCGTCGGCTTCTTCAGCAGTCGACGTGGACTCAGAGCGACGCGCTGGAAGAGGGTATCGTCCTTGTCGGTCGTGATGATTGGCACAGCCTTCTTAGGTGCGATTTGCCCACATCGGACTTGATGTCGGTGGATGTAGTGGTCGAAGTAGTCCTGCAGCACCTTTTCGTCTCGCACTGGTCTTCAGAAATCGTCCAACATGCCTTGAACGACTGCAACTCACTGTCTGGCGGCACATTTGTCACCATAAGAGTTCTGAACCGCTTGATCCCATCCCGCTCGTCGCCCACTGTCCATTTGTCCGCATCATCCGCTCCGCCACGGCCGAGCCCATCCTCACCAAGCGCGAGACGGCGCTTGGTCTCTCGCGATTCCTCGACCCTTTTCGCCAACCGCTTGATCTCTCTGCGACGGTACGCCAGGGCGCCCCATGTGATCCATAGCACGGTTGCCGTCCAGGTGATGGTCACCCACCAGATCAACACCGCATGCACCCATAACCAACGCGAGCCAGAGGAGACGACAAGCGACGAGACCGACGCTCGGATCATGGACGTAGATGAGATATTGTCGGGGGAGTAGAATATATGCAGGGGCATGAGGATCCTGCGTTTGAGCCCGGTAATCTCGGAACAGGTCGCCGGGCTTGCTCACGGAAGGACGGTGCAGGCCTGCAGGAAGGTGTAGAAGACTGCACATGAGCAAGAGAGCCATCGTGGAGTCGTCTCCCCTCACAGCAGCCGCGCAAGAACCGCATGTGGAGCGTAATGTCCAGACCACACGTCTCTGGCATATCCCGCTCTCGGACCTTGAGGGCGGACCATACCCAAGCGAGTGGCCATCGACTAGGGGTCAGCTAGACGAACCACGCGAGGATGGTTGGGACCCCACGGCAGAGGTGGACCAGGGTTCCTGCTAGTCAGCCTAGCTCCAACAGGGGCCACGCCGCGTCCAACTCACAATCGCCATGCTTTGGGTTGATATATACTGCCCGTCAGCACTCGGTCCGATATACACAGTCGGCAGACGAAACAACCCACTAGCCAAACTCCCAGCTCTCGCGATCTCCCAGCCTCTTCCTCTCAGCCTCTTCACCGTCCAGCAACTCGCCTGCTCCTTCGCCCTCACCGCCGCGACCATACCCCTTCTCGCCCTCCCGCATCAGCCCCTCCTGACTTATCGGCCGCGCTCTCCCTGCGTCGCCTTTCCGCCGTCCGCGCTTCCGCCTACTCCACGCCTCCTTTGCGGCGCAGTACACCCTCACAGGCATACGGCGGAACGTCCCATCCCGCCCGCGCCGGCGCGGGATGTGCACCTCGATCTCATATCCCACCACACATACCCCCGCGACGATGAGGGTGATGTAAAAGTTGTTGAGGAGACCAGAGTAGTTGCCCGTGTAATTGTGCTGAGTGATGTCCGCCATTGAAGGCTGAGCGGGTTCCTAGCTGGTCGAGTTGCGGTTGTGCGATTACAGCGCGATCAAGTGGGTCGATGGTCCGAGCTGAGGTATCGTGTGATGGGAACGCAAAGGGCCACTGGCGTTGCGTCGCGTCAATGGAGCGTGGTTCCGATCGAGTGCGCGACAATCACGCGTGTCGATACTGTAGCGAGACCGAACGGCTCTGACCAAGGCCCAAGGAGTGTACGCTACAACAGACAAGAGACGATGGACGATGATATGATACGCTTTCCCAATTGAAAACAAAGCGCGAGCGCTGGATGGATTGTGACGATCGCTTCCAGCCCGCTCTTACATTTCACCCTGAAGTCTCGGATATTTCCCCGCTCATTCCAATGTCCCCTCTCCTGGATTCGTCCATTCATGCCCTGTCTCCACAGGAGGGAGCCCTTGGTATCTGCAGGCGGTTCCCGCTCGTCCGTCTCGTCCGTTGGCCTATTTTGGGCGCCGAGGAAGCTCATGCATGAGATTGACACGGCACCCTCTCGCATGCGGGGGATGGGTCTGCGAGCATGGCGCTCACATTGGCTCACTCAATTGTTGCCTCCACTCAGCGCGCACACATGCAGGACTCTCAAAGACACAGCGGTTGTGAAGAGCAAAATGTCATTATCAGCCTTCACGGGCCCAGGTCATTGTCTATCTTGGCTCGTCGCGGTGGTCACGGAATGCGCCAAAGGCTGCGGTGATGCATGGAGATGATGATCCGCCCGCAACACGGATGTCCGCAATTGGGCAGGGGGGTACGACAAGTTCATCTGAAAGTGTCCTCGGAAGTCATCCGCTACCGATGGAGACCTCGCTGGCGCAGATCCCTCACTGGATGCTGCAGATAGGTTCGGGTGGGCCCCTCGCCGCCGCTGCCTCGCCTTTTGCTGTCTTCTGCATGACGATCTAGCCGAGTCAGCTCGGAACGACATGATGAGGTGTACAGGTCGGACACTACTGAGGCCAGTCAGCTCACAGGCACCATCACTCCACCGGGCATCTTGGTGCCCTGCGGCAGAACCATTGGGAAGTCTGCCACGGACGACATCGGCAGAACAGCTCCGCCAGGGAGGGAAGTCCCTGTCGGCAGGCTGTTGTCAGCAGCAAGACCACTGACGGCACGCCCAAGTATCTTCGTCGGTACCGTCCTGCCGTGATCTCCGTCAACTCACAAAACGCCCTCTGTGATCGTATGGTACGCGTGATACTTGATGCCGTATCCATCAGGCACGATTGCGTTCTGAGGTAAGGCTCCGATCAAAAGCAGCGATCTTCTCGTCGTCGGCGCACACACAGGACCGAGAGCCTCTTTGACTCACCGCGACGGGCTCTTCGACTGTGACCGCGAATGGGTGCACCGGCTTGCCCGTTCCGATACCGGCCGGGCCTCCAGATGGGGCGGGCGGTTTAGACATACTGCCGTTGGACGATTGCTTCACTCTCCGATTCGGTGCAGACAGTTTATGCAGACTCTCTGGCGAGGACGCCCATGATTGATGGGATCGTCTATGCCTTGCGCACATCAGCCTGAAAGGAACCTCGACGATCAGGCGCCTGAAAGGATCGTAACTGTCGCCACTCGCGCCACTAGCGCCATTCTTCACCGCCCGCCGTTCGCCCAGCCCGTTACAGGGCTTTGCAGTACGAGGGTGCAGTACGGACAGATCACCAGCCAAGGCTCAAGCCGGAGCGCCACCCTTGCCGCACCATGTCGGACGCAGAGCATGACGGATGTCATCTATTCATGTTGAATTACGCTGGGTGTGATGATGTCTCGAATCGAAGCTATAAGATACAGATAGTCCTCCCACTGCCCATCCTCCGCCGCCTGCTCGCCTATCCACCTTCGATTTCGCCTGGGCCCAATATCCATCGTTCGGTGATACATAGTACATAGTATTTTCGGCTATGCACAAGCTCCTCCGTCTGCTCGCATGCGTGATGTCCCAGTGTGGTCTCAGGCTCCCACCACCATGCCGTTCTCCGCGTAGATATCCATGAACACCTTGAGGTTGAACGCCACCATCGGTTCTACCTTCTGCACGAGGTCCTTGACCTCGTCCTTGAGGTATCCCATCGAGCATCGCTCGAACAACGCCGCTTCCAGCTCCGTCGCGCGAGCGATAGTGTGCGCTTGTTCCTCTCGCACCGAAGCAGAGGTGGGCGGACGGCTGCGGGCGTGATGAGAGGATCGGGGTCGTTCGTCAGCGGGGCTGAGCACCTCATCCTCCAGTATCATTTCCATGTCCACATCGTCGTTCGCATCGGGACCGACGACCGCGGTCGTCTGCGATGAGGCGGACGTGCTCGAAGCCGGACTCCACTGGCTGTACAGCAGTCGGTGGGTAAGCTGCATCGACGCGGCCTGTCGGATCTGCTTCATCGCCGTCTGAAACGCAGGCGCGTCGGGGCGAAGCTGCATTGCGAAGAAATTGTTGAACGTCTTGGCGAGCAGGTCGACCTCGACAAGCTCATCCGGCGACATGACGTGCGGGCGTCCTTCGCGAACGACAAAGTCGGGCTGGTAAACCCTCGCGGCCAGGCGGAACGCCAGATCGCCGATGATATCGCTTCCTGAAAGGTTGGTCCCTGCCGCTGAGGCGATATCGAACGCATACTCGACATCGCCCCTGGCATCCGCGATGAACCGCTTCACGAGGCGACGCTCGAGATCCGGTCGCACGCGCACAAGTAGCGTGGCAAAGACCGAGACACACATGTGGGTCAGAGCGAGATCGACCAACTCGGCGTTGGCGTTCTTCAATCGCCTCCCGTCCATCTTGAAGCTCTCGGGAAGCGGTGCCGTAGCCATCGGTGAGATGTCCGAGAGCTGAATTCCGGTGAAACCGATGCGGCGATGCGGAACGATCGGTGGCCAGGGTGATCCGGGAACAAGCCAGTCTGCGCTGACGAGCTCTATCACGCCCTCGGCGAGAGAGCGCACGACGAGTTCGGGGCGGTCCGACATGAGTGCGGAACGTTGAGGAGGCGACATGCCCTTGACAACGCGCATCGAAGCGTCTCGGATCCAGCGTTGCGTGATTGACTGACGCAAATCCTTGCCCGCGGCAGTGAGGGACGAGCGGAACACAACAAGCTCGTGCTGAGCAGCGGCTTGCCAGAGATACGGTCGCAAGGCGTGAACTTGATGGTTTGCGATGTCCTGCCTGTCAGGATATGGTGAAACCTTGAGCAGAGCAACTCACGAGCTTCATGACTTCGACGCAGTCAAAGCACTTGCGCAGACCACCCGCGACGTCGCCCATCATGGCAGTCTCCACCATGTCATTCACCATGGCGTCGCGGATCGGCGCGCAATGTACCTTCATCGCCTCGCCGAGGGTGTGGAAGATGCCGAGGCCGAATACTTTGCGACGAACCTGAATAGTGACGAATTCAGGATCGAGCGCATTGTACAGCTCCGGTACGAGCGCGTGGGTGACAGTCGGGCAGGTCGCCTCGTGAGCAGCGAGAGCTTCGCGAGAGAAGGAATGGGCGAAGTGAGACGGGCAGGGTGTAGTCGAGCCCATAAGAGCGACGAGAATGTCTCGCAGAGCTGCCACGTTAGCGACATGCGGAACCCGAATCACAAGTCAGACTCACTCTTGATCAGCTCGGGCAGCCTTGACGGCAGCTTGGCCGCTTGCCAGGCCCACCATCCTGCCTCGGTCTGGTCGTACTTCCACCCGCCGCACAGGCATCCCTTCTCCTTGGACTTGGCGACCAGAGCCGCCGAGTCAATTTTGCCCTCGACTCCATCCACTCTCCAGCGGGAGCACCTGCATCCGCTGGCGATCTCGCTAGCAATGCTTTCCCAGTACATGTCCGCCATGGCCGCCATGGCTCGCGGATCGTTGGTAGGATCCACACCAGCCGGAATGACGTCGCCTCCAGGGGTAACGGGGGTCGTAGTTGGGGACGCCAGCGGGATGGAAGGGGAAGTCGATGTCGGCGATGTGCCCGTAGCGGGAGATCCGGGTGTGGGGACAAGAGCCACTGGTCTGAAGGACAGTGCGTCAAACAAGAGGTCATGTCGGAGTTGAGGGTTCTTGAGGATCTCATCCGCGTCGAGGCTTTTGAGTGTGCAGAGGTTGATGGGTGGTCCTCGACTAGCAATGATCACGCTGGTGGGTTTTCTAGCCCTTCGGACGGCGTCGATCTCGGCTCGCAGCCCCGAGGCAGCCTCGTCGGCCCGCTCAAGCTTTTTTCGTTCGTGCTTTGGTTCACGCAAAGCCCATCTCCACTGGTCGCTAGGTGTGGGCGGACCGTGATGGTGCTTGAACCGCTTGATGTCGGGGATGACGAGCGGCAACGATGCGGAGCGGGACCGTTTGCCGAGCTTCTTAGCCGTGGCTGTGGTCAAGCGCGGCGTAGGACAGGGAGAAGGGGCAAGAATGGGGAACGGCGTGCTGCTCGCGCTCGACGCGGAGCGGTTGAGCGGCTCCGAGGTGAGCAAGGAGGAGGACGGAACTGCCGAGTCTGGTGCCAGCTCTGCAGACGGAGGAGGCGTGGGCGTGGGACAGCGGCTTGTCGTGGCGAGCGGCTGGGAGAGGGTTTGATCCCATGGCTGCGAGGACGGTCCAGCAATGGCGTTCTCAGGCCACGGATCCGAGGTGTCGTATACGACGCCAGCGGGTTCGTGGTTGTACGTCGTTGGCAGTGCGCTGACCTTTTGAGCTTGCCATTGTGGCGGGACGGTTGTAGTGTTCACCGATGCGTTGGCGGCGTTGGTGGAAGCGGGTAAAGCGAGTTTGTTGGATGTGTCGCTGGAGGATGAGGGTCGCTCTTGCGGTGCGGCGTTGTCGGGGCGGGACGCCGAGTGCCGGTGGTGATGCTGCAGCGGCGAGGAAGGCAGGTGATTGGGGTCCATGATGGTGATGATGTGGGGTTGTCGCGGTTGATCTTGCATGGGTCAGCGTTTACTCTAGTGGACACATGCGTGCGGAGGAGGTGAAAGAGGAGTGGAGATGAGTCGCGCAATTGGGGGAGGGGCCAAAAGGAGGCAGGGCACAAAGTGGTTTGTGGGGTTGGGTGGTAATGACGGTTGCTGATTGCTGGGTGAAGGCATGGAGCGACGTACCGAGTGAGCAACACGGTGAGACAGATTGTGCTCGACCGGATCAACAGCGACAACAACCGCGGTGGTCGTCGTAGCACAGACCGCCCTCGTGCGTGATGTCTGGGCAGCGACCGAGTGCGGGCGCGGGCGGGGCGGCGAGGAGGTCAAGGTTCAATCAGACCCGGTCCAGATTGAAATGGTCTCGACTGGGGTTGATAAACACTCGGGTGTCTAGGAATGTCGACGGCCCGGTCGATATGAGGTCGACGTTGACAGGAAACAGGGGAGGGGCGCTGTGCGTCAGTGCGGCTGGTCTTATATTCAAAGGCGACCCCGTAAGGCAAAGGGGGCGAGCAGTCGGCGAGGCCTTTCACCCGAACATGAGAAGCGAAAAGTGGGCGTGGTTTGAGGAGGCCTACGGCGGTGTCTCGCGAGGGGAATGGCAGTGCTATTCCAGCCCACCCCGCACAGAAGCAAATCAAGCCAACAGCGGAATTGCCGTT
>CAUG01000676.1:0-16818 GCA_000442785.1 Papiliotrema flavescens NRRL Y-50378
GTTGGGTGGCGAGGGGAGCGGCGAGCCGGCGCGGGAAGACTCGTGTGAGATGGGCCGGACGGGGATGTCTGGGAAGGGCAAGACTTTTGGGTGCGGGAGGGATGATTTGGACCGAGAGTGGTGTGGCGAGTAGAGGAAGGACGAGCGCGACGGCGTCGATGGTCGCGTGAACGATTTATGACTGCTCGGTTTGGGCGATTTCAACGGACTATTGTTGATTTTGCTCATGGATGTGCGGAGCGAGAGTCATTGACAAGAGGACGAGTCAATGATGCATGGTATAGGTGAGACCTCGCTGAGGAGACCGGGGCTGATGCGTAGTTGATTGCTAGTCGGCGATGCTACCCGCTACAGGGATTCCAATGAATCAGCCAGAGCGAGCCAAGCAACGTCGGACCCCGTTGCCGAGCGAATGAGCCGTCCCTACGCCATGCCTTGTCAACAATGCTCTCCCTCGCCACCCATCCCCGTCTCGGCCGGCCCGGACATGCCCGACGGGCAATGATTTGCGGAGATGGTATGCAAGTCCGCTGTTGCATCAACGGACGGGATCAAATTCCGCCACTCTGCCTTTTCAGCTCTCGGCGATAGAGAGTGCGGTGAGAGGATTTCCATACCCTCTTTGCACGTTTCGCTTGCTGCCAGCCAGCCGGTGATGGAAATGTTCGAGATGCATCTCCTTCAACCTTCTCTCACAACACCTATATATTCAAAATGGCTTCCGACCTTGGACAACTCGAGCAGCACTTCGCTACCAAGTCTTACGTCGACGGGTGAGTGGGTGTGTCCATCTGCGTCCTCCCGACACCTAATTCTCCCCTCCCCCGCCCACCTCCTGTATGATGATCTACCGTTTTGGTCCGTGTTTCCGAGTCAGCGGCTTAAGACCCCGCGACTATACATTGAAGATACTATTTTTCCAAACTCACTGACTCTGCCCGCCCTCTGTCTCTTTGTGCCACTCGTCGCGTCAGTGCGGAACACCGCTGATGCCAGCTTCGAGCCGACCTCGGCCGATGTCGAGACCTTCAAGTCGCTGAGCAGTGGGTTGGCCAACGGGTCACATGGCGCACGTGCTAATGCCAGGCGCCCCGGAGGCCGCGACCTACCCCCACACCGCCCGATGGTACAAGCACATCGAGTCGTTCTCGTCCGAGTTCGACACACTCCCGAAGGGCACCTCGCCGTTCAAGGCCGCCGCCGCCGAGAAGGCCGCCCCGGCTGCCGAGGAGGACGACGACGAGATCGACCTGTTCGGCTCCGAGGACGAGGAGGACGCGGCCGAGGTGGAGAGGATCAAGCAGGAGCGAGTTGCCGAGTACAACAAGGCCAAGGCCGCTAAGACGGCCGAGAAGCTCGCTTCCGGCAAGAAGCTCGAGGTCGCCAAGTCGGTTGTCACCCTCCAGGTTAAGCCGTGGGACGACGAGACCGACCTCGAGGCCATGGAGGCCGCTGTCCGAGCCATCGAGAAGGACGGACTCGTCTGGGGAGCTTCCAAGCTCGTCCCGGTCGGCTTCGGTGAGTGATGCTCGTGTAGTGCAATGCGGATCGAGCTCATTCCCAGGAATCAAGATGCTCCAGCTCACCTTGGTCGTCGAGGACGCCAAGATCTCGCTCGAGGAGCTCGAGGAGGAGATCCAGGAGATCGACGACTACGTCCAGTCCACCGACATTGCCGGTGAGTTCGGCTGCGACCTTCCTGGTCTAGGGCGACGCTGACCCGCAGCCATGAGCAAGCTCTAGACAGGCTTCGTATATTAGCTTTCCCCTTACCCGGATCGGTGTTTGACGTGATGCATTGTACGAAATATAACGGCACATGTGTGGTTCTGGTGCTGCTTATGTTGGCGGCCTACGTCGCACATTGATGATGCGCCTGCCCTGCGCCGCTGTAGCCGCCAGCGGTGCGACTTTTGTCGATGACCGATGTGCCAGTGTGCCACTGCACCATGCCCTCGCAATGTATGACGCTCCATTGCTCACGCGTGGAGTGGTGGAGCGGAAAGCCAGCACCGAGGCGTGACCGAAGGCCGGGCTCAGGGCCGTATCCTGGCGTCAAGGTGGAGCAGGAGACGAAAGGAGCTGACGCGAGACGAGGCCCGCCACAGAGATCCTTCCATAAGGTCTCGCATGCTCCCACCTCTGCTCTGAGAGATATAGGTACGGCCTTTCTCCCCTCACGTTTCCCTACATCGTCTTCCAGTAGCTCGACAACATGTCGGCCAAGTGCACTGCCGCCAGCAGCTCCAGCACCGCTGTCATTCACGGATCTACGAATCGTGGATCGCAGAACTTCATTGGCATGAGAGGCGCCCACACGCCATACATTGTGGCTGTTACGGTACGGCTGAGTGGCGGCCTTTTTTCGCCCTGCGTGTGGACCATGCAGACGCAAGTCTGGCAAGTCCAGGTGCCGGAGTTCTCTCTTGGCATGCTGCGGTACCACAAAGCGCTGAATGACTCTCTGAAGAAGTACTGCGAAGCGGTCACGACAATGACCGAGCAGTATCTCACCAGCCTTGAATACATGTCGGGGTCGAAGACTGTGGAAGCCTTGTCCCAGGAAGGTTTGCAATTTGCCGAGGACGTCAGAAAGCATGTGGAGGACCAATGGCCGCGCCTGGTCAGCGAAATGACGAGTTTGCAAGACAAGCGCTCATACGGTGCCACTGAGCTCATGTGCACAATGCTGAGCAAGGTCCAGCAAGTCGCCAACCAGGTGACCAACACGGCCCCTGAAGAGATCAGACTACACGCCCTTGACAAAGACACTTCTGACGGTGCTCGCTCTCCAACAGCTGTGCCTGTGTTCCGCAGTCTGTCAAACGAGGGCAAGTGACCGCCTCTGGACAGGACAGTGAGGGTTGCAAGGACATGGAGCACAGTAGAGACAGCAGAGCGCAGTGTGAGTATTGATGATCCGCCGCTAGTGCGAACGACAATCGCCGGGGTTGACAGGCCTAAGACGAGATGTTTTGCAGATGCGTGTGAGATCGGACTGAGTTTGGGACGGCGAGAGGGCATGCGCTGCGGTGGAAAGACATACAGTGTTCACTATCGTGACAGACCTTGCGGAAATGGCTTCGGAACATCCCCACGTCGATGCAATGCAGGTCTTCTTGCCTACAATTTTACTGATCACGCTGCCAGACTTACGTTAAATGCCCCCTGCTAGGTTTCTGCAGGTCAAGCGCAGAGAACGCATATGTCGGGGTCAAGCGCAATGTATGGCTACAAGGTACGATCATTGAGGCGCGACCGTTTGCAACCTCCAAATGATGCTGGATGTCAGACAAGGGGTCAAACACGGGTGTTCCCAGGTCAGGGTCGGCTGGCGTCTCTTATCTTACTTTCGCTTCTGGAATGTCAAAAAAGGACACGAGGGCCAAGGAGAGGGTACGAGGTCGCGGTCGCACGGCCTGAATTCCCTTCATGGCGATCATTCACCTGTGTGTCAGCAGCGGGTGACATCCACGCAAACAGTAGGAATGGAGCGGCCAGGGGCAGTGCTGGACGTGTTGCAGACTCACAAAGGTTAGCCTGCCGCTCCACGCACCAATGGCTAGCTTGACAAGGGTTTGGGCGTATGTAAGAATTTATCTGCCCTCTAATGTGAAAGCTTTGGCGAACCTATCCCTCTCGCAGACCGCAATGACTTCCCACCACCCACCACAATGACCAATCAGACACTGAGACCCTTTCGCCTGGCGCCGGCAATCAAGCGGCTGCGGAAGATGCGGAGCTCGATCTCACGGGAGGATTGGGCGCCCTTTCAATCTCATCATTGGGTTTCCAAGCAGTCCCAAGCCGCGCTCACAAAGCCCTCGCCTCGGTATACCTGCCCCAATCGCCGGTGACTCCAGCCAAGCTTTGCAATCACTGTCAATCCAGCCGCGCACAACCGATGCAACGCTCAAGAAGTCGCTGTTGATAGTGACTGTCACCGTATTGAAGCCAAAAGCTCTGTGCTCGAGCAAGACACAACGGGAAGATTTGACCACTCGTGGGGCTACCGCATCGATGCCTGGCGACTTTACGTGAACGCCCGTCCTACAGGTAACATCTGGAGCGGAACAACTGGTCTGACACAAAAGAACCTGGGGGAAGCTCGGGAAGCTGCACATGAGATCTTTGGTGCATGGGGCTTCCAAAACCACAGGCCTCATCACGTCTCCTCTTCTGCCCGCACTTACATAAAGTCTGTCGGGAGCGTGATGGGGCGGCACTGGAAGCACATTTTGCGGGAAGCGGAGTACTCGACCGAGAAAAGTTTCAGCATGACCACACGCAGACGCCCAAGGAGACAATACTCCGTCGCGTGCGCGCCGATATGGCGAATATTGCCCAGGACCCGTTCAACGTTTCTCTGACCGAAGTGATGGTCCGCCCCAACAGCAAAACAGACCGAGACGCAATGGAAGCTGGAACGACCGACCCCAAGTACACAAAAGTTGATCTCGGTCGAGTGTTGGAAATCCGTGCTGCGTTCAGGGGATCAGAATCTCGGTCCGAGCAGTAGGGGGAGAAGAATGACGCGGTACACAACGGCTGTGCGATACGTCGGAATCAAGGAGCGTATAGTAGCTCGGGTGAAGGATGAGATCTGGCTCGGAGCTGAGAAGCAGGGCGATGATGATGCAACAGAGGCAGATGGACTCCGAGATTCGTTATGGCCCTGTGCCCTTGCCCACCGTTGTCTTGACCGGATCGCTGAGCAAGTTGGGCAGACTGCGGGCAGGATTTACGACAGGGGTGCTGGCAATGTTACATGTTTCGAGGTTATTGGCCTGAAGCCAGTCCGACGGCTTGAGAGTTCATGCTCAATCTGCAATGCACACTACAAGGTTATCGGGAGGAATCAATTGCCAAGCAGCGCGGTTGGATTGTGACCAGGATGTCTGCTGTATGGCAGTCGAAGTTTTGGATATCCACCGAGAATACAGCGCTGCGTTGACAGTCTTGCTCTCCTCGGATAGCTGATGCTCAGAGCGATGCATTGGAATGCAGCCGACCTCTCGTCGACACTGCAAAGTTGCCGACCGCCCAGATACTGTCGAACACCTGGCGAGCCTTGGCATGTTCCGGTTAACGTTACGCCGCCACTCCCGCCGGCCCATGAGCTCGGCGCTCGGGTTTGCCGGATTCGCCGCCTGGTCACGGATTTGCTTGCGATGCCGTCCGTTTCCATCAAGTGCTGTCTCATCAGTCACGCACAGCATCAGTAGCTCTATGCTCGCAGTACAGCCAAAAACAAGTATCGCACGTTACGGTCTCAGCCAACCGGGGGATGAGTCTTGCGACCGGTTGAGGGGACAACCCGCGGCTGAGCTGTCCTGGTGTTGCAGCTAAGGTCTTGGCGCCAATGCACCGTCCGCTTGCCCGCAGGGCGCCGCTTCTTTCGCCCCGACCCGACCTCTCTGCATCCTGTGGAGGCCACAAGCAACAGAACAAGACCCTCTTCGGTCACGGGGCCGACTACGTCGGTAAATATTCGACGAAATCAGCCAAACGAACGCCAGGGAATGTCAGCTATATATCGGAGGCCCTCCCGGCGGTACTGGACGCCCCGCTTTCAAGTCTTCGGCAATATAGACTATATAAGCCATCACATCCACTAACCTACCGACCACGATAAATTGACCTTTCGTCTGATTACCGACAAACAACACGGGCAATACACACCACTAAATCGATTACAGTCGCGAGACCGATACGACATTGTCACCCAAGCTGAGACTCTTCTAGACATAAGATGTCCCAACGCACGGGATGGAGCCAGTTCAAAGGCCTCAGCAAAGGTCATCCGCCTGAACGGAAGGATATCAAGCCGTTTGAGGCAATTAATCTGCCCCTGCACCCTGACACGTACTACCTCGTACAGGACTCGTCGGCTTTGGAGAAGTCATTTGGAGGCAATGGTGGGATGAGGCAAGGTCTCATAAGCGGCGACTGACGACAGGACCGAAGGACATCTTCGCGAACAAGCTCGTCGCTGCTTGCGCCATGGCGGCGTGCCTGGGCGGCTTGCTCTTCGGCTTGTGAGACCAATTCGTCCGGGGATCCACTAGGTGTTGACCTTCAGTGACCAAGGACTACTGTCCGTCGTGCTTGTTATGCCGCGCTTTTTGACGGATTTTCCGCAGGTCGACGATGCTTCGACCTCAAACGCGGGCTGGAACCGCGGGTGAGTGAAATATCCTCGTCCACTTGTGGGGCATTGAGCAGCGAGACCTTGTGCTGACAGGCAGTATCATGACTGCCCTGCTTCAGCTCGGCGCATTCGTCGGAGCAGCCTTTTCGGGCTTTGTTGCTGACCGATACTCCCGCCGTTTGTCGATCTTCTGGGGAACATTCATCAGCATCATCGGAGCCGCTATCCAGACTGCAGCGGAGAACTACGCGACGCTCGTCGCTGGCAGGTTCATTGCTGGTATCGGCACGGGTCTTCTGTCCAGTACCGCTCCCATGTGTGCGTATGACACGTTACTTCCTCATCTTCCTCAGCCAGGTTGGGCCGTCGGCTGAGAGTTAAGAGCTCATCCTCAGTCATCGCCGAGATTGCCCCGCCGAATGTTCGAGGAGCTTTCTTGGTCTGCCAGCAATTCGCCATCGTCCTCGGCATCGTCATCATGTATTTCGTCGTGAGTCACTACACTCCTTCAATCCCAAGTCTGCTGATTCAAGTCATACGGCACGCGCAACATCAACTCATCATGGTGTTGGCGTCTCCCGTTCCTCTTCCCGGTCCTCCTCGCGGTCCCCTTTGTCGCCATCCTGTACTTCCTGCCATTCTCGCCTCGATGGCTGGCCGCAAAAGGCCGAGACCAAGAAGCCTTTGACATCCTCTGTTACATCCGCAAACTCCCGCCGACGGACCCGCGCGTGCAAGCTGAGTGGATCACGATCCGGGCCGAGGCGAGCCATGACCGTGATGCTGCTGTGAGACGTCACCCGAAGATGTCCGGCGCGGAGGGCTTTATCCCGGAATTGAAACTCGAGGCGCTGTCTTGGGTCGACATGTTTAGGAAAGCTGTTGTCAGACGGACGATGATTGGTATTGCGTGAGTCTCGCTCTATACGTGTCAGAGGACACAGAAGCTGATGGGCCAGGATCATGTTCTTCCAGCAATTTGTTGGCATAAATGCTGTGAGTTGACGTCGTTGAGCATCAGGACGAGAAGGGGATCTGCATTGTTTGTCTGACACACAGCTCATCTACTACTCCCCAACGCTGTTCCAACAGCTTGGACTGGACGAAGAGCTTCGATTGATTATGGGCGGTATTATGAATGGTTAGTCCTTGTCATATCGGTTTTTGCCTCGCCAACCCCAGTCGTCCAGCTCGTGGCGGTTGTGCCAAGCTTCTTCCTCCTGGACAAGCTTGGCCGAAGACCCATTCTCTTATTTGGTTCCTTCGGCATGTCTGCCTCGCATTTCATCGTCGCCGCGATGATCGGGCGGTACTCGTACGACTGGGACGCGAACCAGACTCAGGCGTGGGTCGGCGTGGCATTCATCATCGCCTATATGGCATTCTTCGGGGGTGAGTCGTTGATAGTCGCACTCGAGGCGGTATGCTGACTTGTAGTTGGTTGGGGCCCGATCCCTTGGTCTATGCGTGGGTTCTGTCGGTGATAAGAGCAGAGAGGTAAAGCTAAAGTCACAGCCGCAGAGGTCCACTCATCGAGCTACCGAGCAAAGGGAGTGGCGCTGGCCACCTGCTCCAACTGGATAAACAACTTCATCAGTGCTTCTGTTCCATATGTGCGAAGAAAAGAGCTAAAGCGCAGTCGGACTCGTCACGCCTCCGTTGGTGCAGGGTACAGGTTACGGCGCCTTCATCTTCTTTGGGGCCTTCTCAGTGTTCTCCGGCCTGTGGGTGTGGTTCGTCGCGCCCGAGACCAAGTGAGTGTCATTCACGTCGCAAGCAAAGACGGTGCCCACTCATATTAGGGGCAAAACTTTGGAACAGATGGACAGGGCGTTTCACTCTCATACGGCCGCCGCGGACCTGGCGTCCAAACAGGAGATCGTCGACCTCATGCTTCCCTCCGCGGCACTCGGTTCGCGATCCACGACCCTTCAAGCGGATGTTTCCCAGGGAATGCAAGCTCTCGGAGCCGAGAAGACTCTGGGACACGGCGCGGGCAAGCCAGAGATTGACATGGTGGAGGATATGGATGTCGGACGGGGCAGAGGGGACGAGACTGTGTAGAAGGCGCGGGATCTGGGAGCAAGCGAGGGAGGTCAGGATGCCCCACCGCGAGGGTACAGATTATCACCAACAGCTAGGATCTTCGCGAAGAGGAGAATGAGGCTCGAGCTCTGTGAATCATGGCATGTATCACTCAGTTGCAAGAAGGCGCAGGAGTAACATGTATGTATACCGTGGAGCGTAATGTGACACGTAGGATCGAAGTATCAGGGTGAACTTCGTTTCCACATTGCATCTTGATCCAGTCTTTGTCCTATGTGATTCCTTCGGTCACTCCGCCCCGCCTAAGCGGTACCTTGAAGACGTGCGACAGCAAAGTCGGTGCCCTGCTGCTGCGTCCCGGAGCTGTACGGGTATGCGAGGTGCTGGGCATTGATCCCGACACCGTGAGTCGTGTCGCAGACACCGTCGCCCTAAAAATCAGCTTGCGTCCACGTGGGAGGGAATGATCCCGAGTCAATGGTTCCGGTCTGCTTACAAAGTTGCAGACATCCAGCGTTTTGGAGATCCACGCGTCCGGAATACGGCCAAGTGCAGCCGACAGACCATTGACGTTCTTCGTGGTGCTTCCCCCGTTGGTGTCGACGTTGCAGGCAAGGCCAGCTCGGTGCATCGGGTTTCCGATCAAGAACACGCCCTTGACGGCGTTGAAGCGCGCATCGGACGTGCTGATCTTGTTGAGCGCGTTGGTGGTTGCTGCGGCGCCTTGCGAATACCCCTCAAGGATGAAGCAGTGGTTCGGGTCCGCGGCGAGCTCCGAGGTGAGCCGGTTTAGGATATCTTGCGTGCCCAGAGCGGAGTTTTGCGAAAACCCGGCGGCATAGACGGTATTGTACACGGATCCCCCGGAGACTTGCGCTTGGATGTTGCGGTTCATAGTACGGAATCCGGCGGACGGGCCCTGCGGCTCGCCGGTGCCGCGGGTGTTAATAATTGTGTAGGCGGTGCAGGCTGCCTGTCGAGCCTCCAGCTCGATGTCGGGAGCTGGGATCGGCGAGGCAATGGCCACGAGGGAGGCAAGAATGAGGGCTGTGATGGATGATCCGAGCATGATGGTGGGTAGATGTGGGTGGGCACAAGGGTTGTGATGTTTGGGGATGCTCGGGAGAATGAAAGGGGTGGGAGGTGACTGCCAGCAGAGAAAGGGAGGTGGACGACGTTCGAACGACGGCGAGGAGGGCTTATATAGCTTACAAGGAGCTCTCATCTGCTCGCTCGGCTACTGTCTGACCCGAACCCACTATGCTTGCCGCATCATGTTTGTGGAACGTGACAGCAATCGCCGCACTTTTGAACCTTGAAGGTCAATCACCACGCTACCAAGCGAGCACCTGACGACGGGGCCTTGCAACTCAGCGATGCTTGTTACTCGATGGCCGGTGCTCGGGGGCATCGCGAAAGGCTAAGAACTCTATTTTGCCCCGGCTGCCGCTTGATCATGAATGCGCATCAAGCTAGCTCGGCTGTATCTTGAGTAGATGACGGAACACCCCCTATCCTGGGCACCTTCTTCGTTGCCATATCACGAGAACCCCTCGGTTGTTGGCTCGCAATCTAGCCGAGAAGTCCTCAACCGCAGAGTGCCTGATGGCACGCGCCGCGGGCCATAAGCCAGTCTCAGCCGTCTGGTGGAGCCGGTATCGATTGGGATGTAGCGGCCCGGGGGCAGTTGCGCTAGCGTTCTTCACTTTTGGCTGGCGATCTGATGGCATTACCCAAGGCTCGGACGCCTCGCACTTGGAGTCTTCTGCTAGGGGGTCGGGCCAGATCGGGACAAGCGTTCCTGCCTGCAGTCATATGCCTCCCTGTCGAAACATCCGATCAGCCAGGCCAGATTCGCCTGATTCAAGAGGCGTCGCGCTAATTTAGCGCTGGTCGCCAATGTCGTATGCTCCGCTTTTCACGGATCAGCAATGAGCTTAGCTCCGGACGGCCAGTCGTGACAAACCATCACGCGCGCATGCTGGTGCACTTGACACCAATTGACTCTGGGATAGGGCACCAGAGTGCGAAGCTCCAGCTCGTTCTTGGCGGGCGCGGATAGCCCGTCGCGACCATCAAAGGGTTGACGCTCGAGCTTTGGCTCGTAGCGTCAGTCACGTTGTAGCCACTGTACATATCCTCGCAACCGCACAGCGGTGCTGCTTAGTGAACGACAGGCCCAGGTGTTGGGCTAGAAGTGTGGTCTGTGCATGGCTGGCTGCTAACGCAGTAGGCTGGAACCCATCGAGGATACGCGGTCTTGTCCCATGTTCTGGCGCACTATTATGCGGATGAACACAGATCGTCTATGACCGCGTCCGCCGTGGTGAAATATCGAGGACAGATGTAGATGCGGGCAGAGACAAGGCTTACCGCCGCCTACGCATCCGAGACGCGCTTCAGGGGGCAGCGAAGTGGATCCATACCGGACCGGAGCAGATGCCGAACTCCCAGGCGGTCTGCTAAACCGGATCTTGACCAAACGCTCTACCACGCTGGCTCTGTCGTCGTCGGGATCCCGAGGCGCTTCGAGCCCAGGTGGTGACGTCCTCTCCCGGTCTCCGTCCGCTCTTAGCAGAGGCACAACCTGCTCGGCCATATGTCGCCTAAACTCGCCCGAAGCGTTGTGGGTATTCAACCGGAATGTGAACCGATCTGGTGTTGAATTGCCGATTTCCGAGGTTGTTCATGGCGAATTCAGGAAATACCACGGACAATCACGGATATCTCCTGTGGACCCCCTCCCCCTTTTGCCCAGCGACAGCAAGCCAGCAATCACATTGCATCCAACACACATACTCTGTACAGCATAGAATAGACAGACCATAGAGACAAGATGACTACCGAGCTCAAGAAGCCCCTCCGTGAGCAGTGCCAATGTGAAGTCCAAGTCACAGCACGCTGACCCGCAGCCCTCCCGTTCATCTACACCTTTACGTCCGGTGCCATTGCAGGTAAGTCCGCTATGGCGTGTCGTGCGACCAAGAGCTATGGCTGACTCGCAGGATGTACCGAGCTGCTTGTGCGTTTCCGAATTCAGCTCGGCGAGCTGACAGCGCATCAACTGATGGCAGCTTCTCTACCCGCTTGACGTCGTCAAGACGCGACAGCAGCTTGACACGGGCAAGAATGGAGTGGGCATGGTGCAGACCTTCAAGAACATTGTTGCGCAGGAGGGGTGAGTCGCGGACACTGCAACTACGTGGGTCTAGTAATGGAGCTCATATCCAGCCCAAGACGGCTGTACCGAGGTATCCTGCCCCCGTTGATGCTGGAGGCGCCCAAGCGTGCCATCAAGTGTGAGTCTCGTCCTTCCATCGCCTGACTGTGCTTCAGCACAACGCTTTTTCGGCATCCTAGACCATGATTCTCGAGGATATGCTATTCACGAACACTCTCTGACTTCCAGTCGGCGCCAACGGATGGTGGGGCGCATTCTTCACCAACAATGGCCAGAAGAAAAACACGCAAATGCTCGCAATCGCTACGGGATGTTTCGCCGGAGCGACCGAGTCGGTTGTCGTCACGCCGTTCGAGCTGGTCAAGATCAGGCTGCAGGATAAGTCGTCGACGTTCACCGGACCCGCGGATGTGATCAAGAAGACGATCAAGAACCAGGGTGTGCTTGGGTGAGTGTCGTGGCTGCTCGGTGTCGGGCTTGCTTGCGTGAAAGGGCTGGCCGTGAAGTCGTGGGGAGTGAGGGCCACGCGGACAGGCCGAGTACCATGCTGAAGGGCTGTAAGGGGGGTACGGTGCGGTGCCTGGACGGAGCAAGCAGTGTTGTAGGCGATGCTGCACGATCTCGCGCTGACTACAGCATGTACTCGGGTATGGAGTCGACCTTCTGGCGTCATTGGTGGTGGAACGGTGGATACTTCGGAGCCATCTTCGCCGTGAAGGGTCTGCTGCCCAAGGCTGAGGTGCGTCGTGTGTCCTCATGTTGTGGACGGATAGCTGATCGCCAGACCAAGAAGGGAGAGCTGCTGAACAACCTGGCGGCTGGTACCGTTGGTGGATTCGTCGGAACTACGCTCAATACCCCCTGTACGTCTTGCTCATCCTACCTTGCTAGCATTTCGTTCCACACTCCGTCACTATTCCAGTCGTGCCAAGTTGACCCCCAGTCGACGTCGTTAAGACGCGGGTGCAGCTGCACGGCACCGGAGAGTGGTCGTACCCTGCCCTGATCAAGATTGCCCGTCAAGAAGGCCCGGGAGCGCTGTACAAGGGATTCGCGCCGAAGGTCCTGCGTCTGGCCCCGGGAGGTGGTGTCTTGCTGCTCGTCGTCGAGGCGCTATCAACGGGTGCGTCAATCTCGCGTGCTGAAAAGGGCGTGGGGCTGATGTCCAGTGTTCCGAAACCACCTGGGTCCCCCTTACGTGTAAACACCTCTGCTTCGCCACAAAAGCCGATCTGGCTAGATCGTCCACTGGTCTATCGAATGCATATCTTACGGGTCTCGCGAGCAGGGGACGCATCTCCGCAAACGTCTATCAAATGTGTAACGGCAGGCACGTCGGCAGGACCCGACGGAACCCGGGCTCACGGGGTATCGAGCTCCCTGCCGACGTATCCAGGAGCCGACTTGGGCAGCGGGGGCTGCATAAAGTCTTCCGCGGTGTACCCGAACGGGGTCGTCGGCGACGGGCCCTCCGAGTCCGACTCGTCCTCGATTGCGTTCACTTCAGTGCCACTGTTCGCTTGCGAGCCGAGCGGGAACAGCCTCCGGTAGTTGTACAGGAAGGTTCCGGTGAGCTTGCGGGTATCTTCCGGCCAATCATCGTCCCGTGCGACGCGCTCGCCTATCTTCCACGTCACCCACGATCCCCAGCTGGGTGATCAGTCACGGCCGGCTTTGAGATCAAGACGCGGTGCTCACATTTGCGTGCACATCAGGCCGATGTTGAGGATCCAAACGGTCGCTGCCCATCCGCGAGCGACAGGACGAGTGAAGTGCGATTGCTTGACGCCCCAATAGACGATGAGGCTGATGCTGCTTGCCATCTGGCCTCAGCCCCGCTACACGCCTAACGCCTCGAAGGCAAGATCAGGCTCACTTTGACCGCGAGGGCCTGGATCGCCGAAAACTTGAGGATCCGCGTCACGGTCCGTCTGGGCCATTTCAAGCGATCTGTGATGAGCCACGGGAGCGGATATGATGAGGCACTCACAGCCTAGCAGGCCAACGAACATGCTCTGCTCGACGGTCGCTTGGAATGCCCAGATGGTGCTGGAGATGACGAATGACATGCTCGCTGTGATCTCCATTACGGAGATGGCGACGCTGATTGCGAAGATGGTCATGAGGTGGTGCACGACCCTGCTGTTTCAGTGCCGCTCCACTCATGGCGACGTTAGGGACGGGTGAGCGGCTACTCACAACGGCCAACGCATGTTGGAGCGATAGATGAGCTCAAAGGCATACAGGCCGCAGATCATCGCGGCGCCGACGCGGATGTGCTGGATCATCCAAAGGCGGTACCTTCCGACCATTATCGGCGTCGACGAGAGCTGCAGGGCCAGTGCGATGGTCGTGAAGATGATGTTCATGATGTCTGATGTGAGCGGAGCTTTGTCCGGCAGAGCCAACTCACACATGACAACGTTCTTTTGCAGTTCGCGTCGGAGGAGCTGGAAGACGGCATGGTATCGGATCAGCAGCCTGACATGAGCGAAGCATAAGCGAGGACAAACAGACTGCTTACATATAGACGATCTTGGACGTTGCCCAGAGGACCAAGAAGTAGCCGAACGTGCCCGTGGCGAATAACATCGGGTCCCACGAATGCATGTCCGCCCGGCTCAGGCTGATCTCTGTTATCAGCGAGTGTCAGTATACGTCGGATAGAAGACGCTGACCGAGCAAGGGGTCCAGCGGCTCCGAGCTGCCCGGATGAGTGTACGTCTTTTCGCCGTCGTTTTCGGGTGTCTTCTCATCGACCGCCAGGAAGCCTTGCGGGAAGCGGTCGTCGCGCACGACTTGGGTGTAGTCTCTGAGCGTGTCAGCGCCGGCAGGGCACGTACAGCGGATAGGCTCACCGAGGAATACACATGTCTCCACCGGATGGGCCGACATGCGGACAATGCACAGACGGGCGCAGGGAGAGCATATTCTTGTGCAGGAAGCGGCAGAGCAGGTTATCCTGTCCAACACTGAACGTCAGCCTGAGTCATCGGAACTCGCAACAAGGCTGAGTGAAACGCATGCGTACCGGTCGAACTGGCCCAATGGCTTGTCGAGCACGAACCCCATGCACTGGTCATACGACGAGTACTGCTCGTTCTCGCCCGTGCAAAATTGCAGCGCCGTCGTGCACACTTTACGAGCGAGGTATTGCTGGAAGATCTCCGTGGCATTGGTCGAGGCCATGCCCATCCAGCGTGCCATGTGCGGGACCAAGTTCGGCCAGATGTCGTTCATGGCCCAATCCCACCGGCGGAAGATGGCGTCGTATTCGGTGATCTGACCTTGTTCGTTGAAGTTGAAAAAGAACTCCATCTGCGCTGCGTTAGCGTTGGGCGGTGCAGGGAGTTGCGATGTCACCTCGATCGGCCATGAGCGGTTCAGAACGGCGTAGAAAACTGCAAGTCAGCAGATCAAGGAGGAGGCAGGGATGGAGGGCGCTCACACTCGAACTTGATACCAGCAACCACGGTGTTGTGTTGGACGAGCACATGTGAGATCTGCTGATGAGCTCCGCCACATTGTGCTGAAGCACCACCGAAGGGGCAATTGACGTAGACCTTTGAGCAAGGGTAGAGGCTGGGGGTCGCCAGGCGGGAAACGGACGTACCGTATAAGAGATTGGCTCGCCGATTGGTGACGGATCCATCTTGTCACGAGCAACATTAGCGAGGAGCCCAAACATCTGACTCGGTCAGCCATACCTACTAACGAGCTAGAAAGTGCGCACGTATTCTCTAGACTGTCAGCTGCGTCTTATTGCAATATGCCCGTGGCACCGCGACTCACGTGGAAAGCTCCCGTCCGTCAAAGCTGCCTGTGAGCCGGTGTCATCGATCGCAGTGAGACTCACTTGGTCGACGCTACAGGTCAGCTCGCCGCGTTGTCTTGCACGGCACTCACCATCGATAGTCCCCCTCACATCTTCGGCGAATAACGTCCTGGCGCTCAGCACACTGTGTCAAGGTAACGCCCGAATCTTGGTACCACTCACGAATTGATTGAAGCTGCTATCTCGGCGTTCCGGGGAGATAAGAACGAGTCTGCAAAGTCCTTGGCGGCTTGGAGGTATTGGTACTCGGTGAGCGCGACCGCTGTCTGCGCAAACGTAAGGAGAGAGATCAGCAAAGGTGTGAAGCGCATGCGGGGTGGTCCGTCAGAGGAGGAGGGGGCTGTCCGAGTCAGCCAGAATAGCTGCTGGTCATATACATGTACCGGCTTCGCAGCAAGCGATGCCCAGGTCAGTCGTGCACTATCCGTTGGCCGCAGGGCACGTACAAGCAGCGCTATCAAAACAGGTGCACCGCCGTGTGATCACCATGCCCACCCCCGTGCTGTGCCGCCGCAGTGCCCGTCGATCCTGCGGGAACTTGGACGATGATACAACACCATCCTTGCATCTACTTTTGGTCTTCCCGCAGTAAGCGCAGGAACGACAAGCGTGAGAATGTGTGCATTGCAAGAAGGAGGGCTATGACCGAGCCCCGGTGCCCTCGTGTGCCATTGCTTCTGTTCGGCGGGGGACAGGCAAGTCAGACACGACGCGCATGATAGTCGAAGGCAATGGACATCCTTCGTTGATCCAATCTTCTCGGGGATCAGCACCAGGCACGAGGCACAAGGATCTCCTTTGCGTGAGTGGAAGTGATGCGTCAAGACATTAGCGGGGACCACCGGGAAGATGAGAAGCACCGGGTACCGTGTGCATACTGTGCCCTCCCGATGCGCGTCTTGACCGGCCGGCCTGTTCCGCTTTGACCGGCGATGGTAAAAGTTGCTTTGCTTCGCTCGCTCACGTGCGGTACGCCGATGACATCTCGAACGAGACGACCCGAAAGGCTCGACAATGTGGTTTCAGCTTTAGCAGTTCCTGGCGTGTCAGATGTGTCTTCACAGGTTCGTATTGGCGCCATTCACCGCCATCCTCGGGCCAGCTGTCCGTTCATTGCGTTCTCAGAGGTCAGTGGGAGCTTCAGGGAAGTGGTAGTCAAATCTGTTCCTGCTGGATGTTGTCAATTGCCAATTCCAGAGAATTTTTGAGCCAATCACTAGGAGGCGCGAGCTTGACTGTCTTGGTAGACATGATTGTGGTGTGCTGCAGCTCGCACAGCCAGGGCTCCGGCTAGAAGGATCGAGGAAGTTGCATGGCTGCTGCCGTCCGTTGGCCCAAGAACACCCGCCGCAAGCCCTTCTCCTCTCGCGTTCATTTCCAACTCACAAGAGCAGCTAGGAACGCACATCCTGATGAGGAAAGATCTTGATTACCACCTGGAAGTAGTATTAATGACTCGATTGCACCGGGCAGTTTTAACACCATTTGAATACAATCTTTAACACCATTTGAATACAATCTGAATACAGATGCCTCAGTTCCATTGGAAGCTTCGCCTTCTAGTATCACATTCCCACCCACCCCTAGCCCCTTAAACCCCTGACC
>CAUG01000678.1:1555-24550 GCA_000442785.1 Papiliotrema flavescens NRRL Y-50378
CAAGTAAGATACCGGATGACGAGGCTTTGATGAATTGAGTTGCAGTTAGACTGCCAAGACAAGACAAGTGTTGCACCAGGGTTGCAGGTACGTCTGTGTAGCCGGATAGACGGAGGATGGCGCCACAAGTGTATACAAGCGCACTATGAACAAGTTGACTGCTAATCAATGATAGATGAAGTCTACGTACAAGGAACCTCCTTGATCTTATGCTCCCACTGTTGACAATGCTTGAGCTTCCGCATTGTCTGATTGCTTCCGTCTTCCTTCAACCTGCCTCCATGCCCTTCCACAACGTGCAAGTTGTTTTGACAGGAGAAGGCAAGGAGTTGAAACGTCAATGATGAAACACCAAGACACCCGAGCAATGTTGGTGACAGCTGCTTTGCAGTCTGTTGATAGTTGAGGCGGTAAGACAAGGTGAAGTAAGGTTGGGGCAGAATCTCAACTCTGACAGGCGGCAAGCAATGGCAATGAGTGTATAGTCTTCCGATAAAGCCAGACAAGACCAAGACTCATTGGGCAGAGCCTCAACCCTGACACAGAGAACGCTTGTGCACCTTTTGGCCGCCGCTTGATGAGGCACACAAACAGCAGCCGTCACAGAAGGGACATCTTGAGGTTCATGACAGTAGCATTGCTCAAGCATCCAGGATCAACCGCCTACTCCTACCAAAGAGCCTTGCTTACCTGTCCTATACAGTGTTCCCTGAACTAAACCCTGGTACTGTTGTCTACAGTCCCACTGGAAGATTATGTGGGCCTTTCAACAGCATCTTGCGGCCGACAAGAGCCTAGTTGATCAGCACTCACAGATCTGACGGTCGCTCGTCGCGCTGAGTGGCGCGAGTGGCGATTCCGGTTTCAAACGTCCTGTATCGTGCCCCCTCCTCCCCGTGGCAAACCTTGACTGTCTGCCGGGTGCAGTCTCCATACACACCGCATAGATCTCTTTGAGGACATGAAGACGGATCACCTCAATTTTGTGAAGGTCAAATAGCCGGTGGAGAAAGCGTCAAGACGCCACCGGCAACCCTGTTGCCTGCCAACCCCCTCCCGCTCGTTCATCCCGACCTTGTCCAGCGGGTCGACTGTCCGCGCAGACAGACCAACACGAACCTCCCATGTTCCTGCCTAGCCTGCTCAAGGTACCTTGCTTCAAAGCATGCGGCTCGATCCAATTGAAGATTCATGCGGTACCAACAAATACGCCTGATATCCCCAACAACTAATAAGACCTCTACTTGTCCTTCGCTTCTCCCGCTTCCACCACGACACGAGCCGATTAGAGCTTGTCGTAGTAGTAGTCCAGAGGAGGAACATCGGGCTTGAGACCCTTCCTCGTTCGGATCTTTCGGGCGAGCTCGGCAACTACAGTCAGCACGGTCAAGAGCACTTTTATCGACTCCGGGATCGATCCCGCTCGCAAGAACGAAGCGGGACTTTCCGCGGAGACGACACGAGTCAAACGCACCCTTCGAGTCCTTGTCAGTGCAGTCACCGTTGATCGACTCCCAGTGGTCGAACACGGCCTGGGGGAAGGCCTGTCCACCGGTGGCGGCTCGGAGGTCGGCGTTGAAACCGAACGACTCGGAGACGGGCAGATACGCTACAGTCAGCTCAATCCCCGAACACGTCAAACGTCTAACTCACCCTTCATGGTGTACATGGGGGTACCCGGTCGCTGCTCGGCGGAGAACACGTGTCCTCGTCGGACGTTGAGACACGAGTAGACACCACCCTGGGCGGAGTCCGGGCAAGCAATCTCGACAAGGAAGACCGGCTCCTGGAGAGTCGGCTTGGAGAGGAGCTGAGCGGCGTAGCAGACTCGTCGGGCGGTGGGGATGATCTGTCCACCACCTCGGTGGATGGCATCGGCGTGCAGCGTGCAGTCGAGGATGTTGTATCGGATACCTCGCATCGGCTCGTCGGCAACACCACCCTCCTTGGTGGCCCACTGGAAGGCAGCGACAACGGAGTCCTTGATCTCGTTCATGTACTGCACACCCTTGGAGGCGTCCAGGAAGATGTTAGGACCGGTGGTGTCGGGACCGAAGCACCAGATTCGTCGGGCGTCGGTGACGTCCCATCCGTAGGTGTCGGCGAGGTATCGGGCTCGGAGCTTGGGGTCGTCTCGGGGGGCGACCTTGCCGTCCTCGATCTCTCGAGTAAGCTCGTCGGCGAGCGGCTCGGACTTGACGTAAAGTCGGTTGTGCTTGTTCTGCGACTTGGACAGGGCGATCATGCTCGACTCGGCGGTGACAGTCTCTCGGTAACCGACAACGGGGTCGGACTTTCGGAGGGGAACACCGGCGTGGTCGTTCTCGAGGTCCTGGAGACAGATCTCCAAGTGGAGCTCTCCTGCACCGGCGACGATGATCTCACCGTTGTCACCGACCATGGTCTTGACACACGGGTCCGACTTGGAGAGTCGCTTAAGACCCTCAACAAGCTTGGGCAGGTCCGAGGCGTTCTTGCACTCGACGGCGACCTGGACGACCGGGGAGACGGAGAACTTCATGACCTTCATGTTGTGGGCGGTCTCCGAGGTGGTGAGGGTTCCGGACTTGAGCAGGAACTGGTCGACACCGACAAGACCGACAATGTTACCGGCCGGGCAGTCCTCGATAGCCTCGACGGATCGTCCCATCATGAGGACGGTTCGCTGGATCGACTTGATGACCGAGTCGGACTTGTTTCCGGGGACGAAGTTGGGGCCCTGGATTCGGACCTTGGGTCCGGACGAGACGGTTCCGGCGAAGACTCGGCCGAAAGCGTAGAATCGACCCTTGTCTGAGGTCGGCACCATCTTGGAGATGTAGACCATCAGGGGTCCCTTGGGGTCACAGTCTCGGATGGCAATGGCGGACTCGTCGTCCATGGGTCCCTCATAAAGGGTCTCGACTCGGTATCGCTGGGCGGTCTGCGGCGACGGCAAGTTGATGACAATCATCTCGAGGAGAACGTCACCGGCAGGCAAGAACTTCTTCATGACGGCCTTGAGGAGCGGCTTGCCCTCGAGGTCCTTCTCGTCACCGATGAGCTTGATCTCGAGCTTCTCGAGCAGGGTCGGGATCTCGTCCTTCTTGAAGTTCATGATGGAGTCGAAGATTCGGAAGATGGGGTCAAGGACGAACATGTTGAACGCTCGCTCGGCTCCACCGTCGGCCGACTTGGTCCACTTCTTCGTCTTGGGGTTGAAGTAGTTGTCACCCCAGAGCTTGGGCATGAGCTTGTTCTTGTCGACACCGAACTTCTTGGCGTATCGGCCGGCGAACTGTCGGAGCGAGAACGCCCATCCGTGGAGACCGGAACCGAAGGCGACGGTTCCCTGGTCGGGGTAGACCTGGCAGTCTCCGAGGACCGGGTCGGTGTAGGTCGAGATGATGACGTTCACGGACTCGACGGTTCGGCAGAAGGACTGGTAGAGGTCCTCCTTCTCGACCTGGAGCTCGAGGAGGGCTCGGTCGACCTTGTTGATGACAAGGACCGGCTTGACTCGCTCGGTAAGCGACTGTCGCAGGACCGTCTCGGTCTGGACACAGACACCCTCGACGCAGTCGACAACAACGAGAGCACCGTCGGTGACTCGGAGAGCGGCGGTGACCTCGGACGAGAAGTCAACGTGTCCCGGCGAGTCGATCAAGTTGATCAAGAACTCGTTACCGTCGGTCTTCTGCTTGATGTCGGCGACGTCCTCCTTGGCGAGGGGGAAGTACATCGAGATGGCAGTCGACTTGATGGTGATACCTCGGTCAATCTCGTCTTGTCTGATGGTCAGCGGCGCACAACTATTGCAGACGATATGACCTACCGGGTGTCGGTGAATCGCATCTCACCGGCCTTGGAACCGGCGATAATACCGGCCTTGGACACGAGCGAGTCGGTCAGGGTGGACTTTCCGTGGTCGACGTGGGCAATGACCGACATGTTTCGGATGTTGGTCGGTCGGTCCATGAGCTCACGGATCTCTCCGACGGTGAAGCTGGGGTCAGCAATGTCCTGGACTCATCCGAATTTTCCAGATAAGGCTAGTGGATTGGGGTGCTGATCGAGCTTTGCGATCGAATCACTAGGCCTCTGCGCACGCAGCCATGCCTCGCCAGCGCCGCAGAACAGCGCGACGAGACTATTCTGCACACGCGGCGCATCCAACGATAGCGGGCCAACGCTTCGACAGCGGTCAAGCTCTCCACCACCCTGTGGCAAAAAACCTCGCAGCGCCATCGGCATCGCGTCTGCCCCTCGCACGCGGTCCAAAAACGCTCCCAGCAAGCCGATCCCAGCCCAATCCAGTGTAGAGACCCGCGCGAGAAAGACAGCAACACTCACTTAACCTGGCATAGTCAGCATCGACTCTTTCAACCGCGTCTGACCAATCATCCTGGCCATAAAACCTCCACTCACCATTTTGACGAGATTCCTTTTTGGGTTGGTCTAAAGAGAGTATAGGGGTGCCGAAGCGATTCTTCTTTCAGTCCCGTAGAGTGGGGAAAGAAGAGGTGTAGAGGTTGGAGGGGGTTGTAAAAGGGTTGAGGGGGGTGGTGAGGACGAAGGTTGGAGCGATGGACGACCAAGTGGGTTTAGCTGCTACTGCCGGGCGGAGGGTGGGTGGACCAGGGCAGACGACGAAAAATGAGCGGCGGCGACGGCGGAATTATCGGGGAATCAGGGAATGTGGCATCGCTTCCCCCGGTGGAGGTGTTCCACCCAACATCAATGCGGAGACACCGCACAGTGCCCCCTTTCAGATGCCAAGCAGCAGGATGAATAAGTAATGCACTGATATCAGACCGCATCTCCAGCACTTCATCATGGAAGCGGTAGCAAGAGAAGCAAGGCGACGGACAGCCGCTCAGCGAAAAGCGAAAGGAGAGGACTTGACAGAAGATGAGAGTGAGCTGATCTCGACCAGCTTACCGGATGGGCAGCTGACGGGCAGTCCGCATTCAGGACGAAGAGGGTATGGGGCTCGCGCATTGAGTCGAACCACAAGCTGACTGTAAGAACAAGAGGCAGAGATCAAATCCCTGCGACAGCAGAACGCAGCGACCAATGCCCAAGCGCAGAGCTCGCTCGACCTGGGCGTCCTCGCCGCGCTATTCATGTACGTCCTCTCATCCCGATGCACGCACCGCTCATACTCAGAACCCTGCTCACCCTCGCCAAATTCGGCAACACTTCACATACCCTCCCCTTCTTCCTCCTCCTATCGCAAATCCTCCTCCTTCCGCTATCGTTCACCCCAAGCTGGCTCGGCCATCTCGCCGGACCGGCCAGGAAGCTGCACTTGTACACCTGCGGTGCGCAGCTCGTCATCCTCCTCATTGCCCTCCAGCTTCTGTTAAAAGCTTCCGGCTGGGGCGCATACGACGTCGCGCGCTGGAGCTTGCCGTTCGTTGTGAGCGGAGCGGTGGAGTACCAGAGGCGCGGGGAGCGGGACATGGAGAAGAGGCTGGACGGATGGGAGCGGTCCAAGTACCCCGCTAAAGGTGCCTAGCGCGGTGCTAGAGCTGAGACTACGCCGAACAACAACCCGACGGATCAGCATGGCCAGGGAAGGCGCAAGGTCGCTTAGGCTATATATACAGGTGCGAGGCGTCATGTCGACCGGGACCAACATCCAGCCACAGCTTGGCTTGATCAGCGCGCCATTGTACGCTATAAGACACGGCCGAGATGTACAGTCACTGTGTCAACACCGGCATTTGGGCACTAACGACGATCATGTTGATCGAGCTCAAGATGGCAAGGGATGTCTCAGCGTGAGACAAAAGGGACCCGCTGATGCACTGACAAAATAGATGACAATAACATCATCTCGCTCGTTCTTCCCTCGACAACGCTCGCATAAATATCTGTTCCACTCCTGACTCCCCTCACGCTCAAGAACAAGAATCGCTACCGAAAGACAAGACCGGCGACGGCTAGGCAAAGCTCTCGCCGCGATGGCGTCCCCGCGTCCCGTCCTCAAGAGGTCCAACTCGAAAGTCCGCTTTTCACGCGCAGACATGTCCCCCGTAGGCACGATGGCCTCCGATTCGACCGTCCACGGCGTGCACGGCCAGCACTCCCGCCTGCCCCAACCCGGTCCCGGCACGGGCGCACCGTCAAACCCTTGCGCATACGACCAAGGACAAGACGCTTACGATATCAACTCATACCCCTTCTCCGAGGACATCTCGTTGTCGACCTCAAACGCACCAGAAGACCACCCACTTTCCGGTCATGCGGGCGGGTACTATCGCGAAGTAGCGTCCGAGGACGAGCTGCACCCGCACGACTCGCAGTCACAGCAGTACCAGTCGAATGACGGGTACACTGCCACCCCGCCGCGGGTGGGCGGATCACGGCAGTGGGGCGTGGCGCAGCGCCCAGGGTTGGACACACGGCTCTCTGCGGACCAACTGACCCAGATGGACGGCGATGTATCTCCACGGGGATCCACGGCTGGCGGCATACCATACGAGAACCCCTCCCGCGCGGCTTATCAAGGCTCACCGCACGCCCGCCCCGCCTCGGCTCTGCGCTCCTCGCTCGTCATGCCCAGCCACCCGCCCGGCAGTCCACAACGAGGCGCAGGGGCCTACGACTGCGACTACCCAGGCTCACCCCTGCGCGGCTCGGCTATCCGCGCATCCGTACCGAACATGCATACCCCGCCACGAAGGGTATTAGAACAACACCGCGGGTCCGCCCCGCCCGAATTCGGCTCACCGACAATGGGATCCCCTCGCTTTGGCTCGCCCAGGGGCTCACCCAACCCCGCGATCAGGCGGTATCCGGAATACGAGCAGGCCGGACCCGGTGTCGGTCCTGATCGTCTCTCGCCCGTCCCGCCCTATGGCTCGCCGCGGAGCTCGTTCAACCGCCCTGCGCCGCCGTATGCTCAGGAGCGCGACTGGGACGAAGCGAGGCGGAACGAGCGGTACGGCGGGCGACACGACTCCGACACGACCTTGCAGGGCGAGTACGATGATGGTAAGCCGGCTCTTGGCTCGGATCGGCGCGGCGGAGGGCACGACGAGAAAGGACACGGGGGCAAGAATTACAGGCGCGCACGGAGCATGTCGTCTGACTCGGGCAAGTCCGTCGCGGAGGGCATGCGCCGTCGGACAACGAGAGAGGTGGAAGATGACGAGGAGTCGTACCGTGTCAAAGGGGGTGTTTTCTCGCAGCTCCTTCGCTTGACGGGGAGGTCCAACACCTTAAGGCGGCGCGTGTCGAGCAGGGGAGCGAGCAGCATGGGCGGCGCGGGCGAGTTGCCGACGATGAAGAGCCTGGGGCTCAAACGAGCGCAGTCGGGCGCGAGCACCATCTTCGGCGCGGAGGAGCTCGACAGGGACGATCCGCGCGTGACGGGCCAGAAGAAGCCGGCGCGGCGCAGGAACAGCTGGAGCGACCTGCCTTTCTCGAGAACATCGAACTCAGGCGCGGCGGGCGGAGAACGAAAGCGTCGCGCCTCGATCCAGTTCCACGTCGCGGGTGCGTTGCTTCCTCACCGGCAGAGCAAGTGTGAATATGGAGGCTGACGCATAGACCTCCTTACGCGACAGCAATTCATCCTCAAGCTCGCTAAAGCGCTCATGGCATTTGGCGCCCCCTCTCACCGTATCGAGTCGCAGCTATCCGCCACGGCGCTCGTGCTCGAGATCGACGCGCAGTTCATCCACCTCCCGTCGATCGTCATCGCGTCGTTCGGCGACGTTGACACCCGCACATCCGAGATGCACTTCGTCAAGACCGGCGGGGGGCTCGACCTCGGCAAGCTGCACCGCGTGCATAATATCTACCGAGCCGTTGTACACGACGAGCTGGACGCGGGGGAGGGCACGCGCCGGATCCAGGCGTTACTGAAGGCGCCGCTGGAGTACAAGCTCTGGCAGCGCGTGTGCATTGCTTTCCTGTGTTCGGCGATCATTGGGCCAATGGGCTTTGGGGGCAGCTTTGTCGATGGGCTGGCGAGTGGGGTGCTGGGGATCTTGTTGAGTTTCTTGCAGCTGAACGTGGCGAGCAAGAGCGCCATGTACTCGAACATCTTTGAGTGGGTGCAATGCGATTCCAGCGTGCTGGTAGTGCGGAGTGGGCGCTCAGTGCTGACGGCAGAATCTCAATCGCGACGGTGGTCAGCTTCACGGCGCGGGGTCTGGCGACTACGGGAATATTCTGCTACCAGGCCGTCGCGTCCGCCGGGGTCGTCTTGATCCTGCCGGGATATACCATCCGTGAGCCTCTCCAATATTGCGCGAATGGACGAGCCCTGACCGCAGTGTGTGGCTCTCTCGAGCTCGCGTCAAAGAATATCGTGTCCGGCTCAGTCCGCATGGTCTACGCCATCATCTACTCCCTCTTCCTCGGCTTCGGAATCACGATCGGCTCGGACCTATTCTACGTGATTGACCGACCCGCCCGCCGGGCCGCCACAGCCGCCGCTGCCGCCGCCGAGTCCGTCGTGAAGCTTCAAGGCCAGTTCATACCCAGTCAACTCGAGTCGCCCTTCCTGCCAGGCGTCAACGCCTCCACCCCGCTCGTGCCCTTCAACGGCACCTTCACCTTCTCCAACTCGACCGTCGACGCGTACAACTCGAACCTCCAGCAGGGAAACATCATCTGTCCCCGACCCGACGGGCTGCCGTGGTACCGCCAGAGCATGCCGCCGCTTTACCTGATCCTGTTCGTCCCGCTCTTCTCGATCCTTTTGAGTCTGTGGAACATGCAGCCGCTCAAGAGCCGGCAGCTGCCGGTCATGGTGGTCATCAGCTGTGCGGGGTACTTGACGAACACGATGGCGAACCATTATATCTTTGATCGGAGCGATGTCGTCAGCGCCATCGGGGCGTTTGTCATCGGGTGAGCGGTGGTCGGTTCAAGTACTATCAAGTAGGTGGCTCACCGCAGTATCCTCGGTAACATCTACTCGCGAGTCTTCGGCGGTACGGCATTCACGTCAATGGTCACGGGCGTGCTCTTTCTCGTCCCGGTGTGTCTGGCCTCCACGCCACTGAACAAGCCAAGAATGCCACTCACGCCAGTCCGGCATCGCCGCGGCAGGTGGCCTAGCCATGACCAACAACCCAAAACACGGCGAATCGTACTCTCAGGGCCTGATCATCGGTTTCAGGATGGTGCAAGTCGCAATTGGTATAACCGTGAGCTTCCCTTCCCGTAAGGTCTTTGGAGCTCATGCCAGGTGGGGCTGTTCGGTTCGGGGCTGCTCATCTACTCGTTTGGGCGGAAGAAGGGCGCCGCGTTGTTCGCATTCTAGGCCCCACTGAAGCGCTCCGAAGGTGCCTGGCTCAAGCTTATTCGAGCGCGAGGCTGGGCTACTATTTCAGCAGCTCGGCAGCGGCAAGAAGAGGCGGGAGAGCGATGCCGCAAGTTCTGTCAGCGTCGAGAGAAGTATAAGTCGCGAAGGGAGCGAGGATCAGAGGATCATAGCGAGGGAATGGGCGTCAGTGGGCGAAGCTCGACACTCTGCATTGTGTATGTTGTGCATCTGTAATCTGTATCATACCTCCTTCATACCTCCTTCATACCTCACGAAACTCCATGTATGACGTGTCCACACTGCCACCGTGTGCGTTTCCTTCGGCTGCGTGACCCAGAGTGGCGCCTAGTCTGATATGGCAGTAGTCTGATCGCTACCACGACCCCTTATCATGATCTGTAGGGCCTCAAATCCGCTAATCCAGGCTCTGGCCAGAAAGTACTTATCCCGGCCTACCGGATCCAGTCCGGCGGCACTTACAAAGTTCCGCCCGGGACCTTCGGAGACCAAAGAACGACACCCCTGGACGACACGAGTTGACTGGACAGATGACCGCTTACTTTCCTTCGGAGGTGGTAGGTGGACGAGCACGTCGAGGCGCACTGTCGTTCGCAAATGGCCGGCCCCTGCAGCTCCCGCCCGGCCACACGGATCGCGTGGATAGTCTGTAGAGAAACCGCTATTTCTTTGCGTGCGCTTGCAAGTCCATCAGAAGGCAGCCAGTTCGTTGAGGCTTGACCACGAGAGGAGGGAGACCTACATAGTGCTTCCGATGACCTCTCAAGCCGGCGTAGCGATCGAATGCGGTGGAGCATCAGGAGGCCAGACGGCAGGCAGGTCTTGGAGCCGCACACACCAAAGCACCACTCCCACGGAGAAGGCCTTCCGTCGGCCAGAAATACGCTTGCCCGACGCTCCAGACGGGCGCTGATGATGACACGCGGTCTGTCCCCTCTGATTTAGCACCGAACATCCAACAGCAGCAGATATCGGAGCGTTCATGTGGCCAGCCAGACTTGCAGGCAGCTCGCATACACTGGAGCCTTCGTGGCGATTTCGCGTTGATCGAGCCTTCGAGCAATAATGCGCTCGAACCGAGCATTGGTACTGTAGCGAAAATGTCCACATCTCGTCGATATGTGCAGTGAGGCTGGATCACGACATCCATGCATGACAGGAGCTGGGTGGAGCGATACGATGGTATGTACACGAGCCGCCGTGCCCCGCATCTCATCCGCTTGTTGTTTTGGATCTCGAGCGAACAGGCATACTGCGCCTCGCGAAGGGATCCCCAACCATCTCCACAAAACTTCGCGAAGGCGAAGAGTACTGTACAAAGGATCCTCATGATACGAGACCCTCCCGCTTTCCCACTACATAACCAACGCCTCGATCCACAGGGTCCTTACGCGCCCCACTTTCTGGACACTGTCTTCCCGCCACCAAGCACCAAGCAACAAGCAACTCGACAGCATCAGCAGTATGTTTTCAACGCATACACTCAGAGTCATGGCCGCGGTCAGGGAGGACGGTCAGTACACAACGCTCGATGTGTATGTATCGTGGCTGGCTGACTATCAGCGAAACGGTCCAAGAAGGTTCGGTCCGAATTGGAGGCCATAAAACAAGGTTCAAACACGAGCCACCAGTCATCTTCAAGCGCTACCCGGGAGACCTCGGGTGGCTCGGCCGGTAGCTCAACCGGTAGCTACACGAAGCAAGAGTGAGACCACGTGCTCCTCTGTCATTGCTTTGTACGACGGAAGCAGCCGCTCGCGGGACTTGTGAGCGGGGTCGCGGGCAATTTGAAGGTGTGTTTTGGCCACTGAGTGACGAGGCATTATCATACCGGCGCCATTGCTGCACATACGACGAATGGAGCCAGAACGATGAGCACATGGCGAACAAGTATGCATTGGCGTGAGACGATCGTGATTGTCATGTTCCAGTCCTTCCGAGTCCTGGGCGGGGGTTCATACGGTGCCGCAAGGATCGATCGAGGGAGCGATTCAAGTGCCTTTTGGCCCGAGCATGACTGAGCGGACTTGCGGCCGTTCAGATCGTGACAGTGATCACCGAATACAGTACAACGACTATGTACAGTCGCGAAGAGCCACCGGCCGTTCCCACGCACGGATGTTCGGGTCCATGTTGTCGGTGACCCCTCACACCAGCAGACTTCGCTGACCCTCTGTCGCAAGGTCTCTATCTGCACTTCTGGGCCTCTGACCCGCGCGTTGCTCGTACCCGCGGTAACAGCACGGAGACACGGCCAAGTCCTGCACAGCTGTCCCTAGTCTGCGCTCGTCAGAAGGACAGGCATGAAATGGACCGCGACAGCCGACATACTCGCCAGCCGTGGATCATGAGTCGCCCGCCCTGTTTTAGACAGAGCCTACAAGCCGCGAAGCCATTGACGATACATGATGCATCACGCCTCGTGACCGATCTATAAACCCCTTTACTTGAGCTCCGCCAACCGGACCCTCACAGCATTCGCATGCGCCTCCAGCCCCTCCCGCTCCGCCAGCTCAACCACCACGGGGCCCAACACCCTCAACCCATCCGCCGTCAACTCCTGCGACGTAATATGCTTTTGGAACGACAACGTATTGACTCCGGAGAACTGGCGCGCATACCCGTTAGTCGGGAGCGTATGGTTCGTGCCCGACGCGTAATCGCCACACGACTCGGGCGAGAACGGCCCCACAAAGATCGATCCCGCGTTATCGATGTACTGCACCGCGCCGGGCGCATCGGCCAGGTGCAGAATCAGGTGCTCGGGCGCGTACTCGTTCGAGAAGGCAATGCCCTCTTGCAGCGTCGACACGCGCACGATGATCGATTTCTTGATAGCCTCACGGGCAATCTTGACGCGCGGGAGCGCCTTCGCTTGCACGTCGATCTGCTCCTCGATCTGCGCGAGGAGGTCCTCTGAGAGGTCGATTGCGACGAGGACGACTTGCGAGTCGGTGCCGTGCTCGGCTTGCGAGAGCAGGTCGGACGCGACGAAGATGGGGTTGGCCGACTTGTCCGCGATGACCTGAATTTAGCACTGTATCCTCGATGCGACGCACGACTCCGCACTCACCAGCACCTCGGACGGGCCCGCGGGCATGTCAATAGATACCAACGCATCCGTATCGTTCTGCACGAGCATCTTGGCCGCCGTTACCCACTGGTTGCCCGGGCCGAAGATCTTGTCCACCTTCGGCACCTCGTCCGTCCCGTACGCCATAGCCGCAACGGCCTGCGCACCTCCCGCCTTGAGGATGCACGTCACGCCCACGAGCTTCGCCACGTACAGCACCTCCGGCGAGATAG
The DNA here is from genome assembly GCA_000442785.1 of Papiliotrema flavescens NRRL Y-50378. Lineage (NCBI taxonomy): Eukaryota > Fungi > Basidiomycota > Tremellomycetes > Tremellales > Rhynchogastremaceae > Papiliotrema > Papiliotrema flavescens. Next base: position 14,148 of record CAUG01000678.1, read on the forward strand.
ATCCGTCCGGTCGCGGCGGCGTAGCCATCACGATCTCCTTGCACCCCGCAACCTGCGCCGGCACACCGAGCATGATCGCCGTGGAGGGGAGGATGGCCGTACCACCCGGAACGTACACTCCCACTCGAGCGATAGGCCGGACGAATCGCGAGCACACCACTCCAGGCATCGTTGTAACCTTTAGCGGCTCCTTCTCCGCCTGGGCCTGGTGGAACGTCTTGACGTTGTCGTACGCGACGTCAATGGCGTTTCGCACCGACGGCGGGAGGACGTCCTCTCCGGGCGTAGCAAACGGCGGCAAGAGAACATTCGACTCGAGCTGCGCCTTGTCGAACTGGCTCGTCATGGCCTTGAGACCCGCATCGCCCTCTTTGCGCACGCGCTCCACAATCGGCTTGACCTTCTCGATCATCGCCAGCGAGTTGAGCACCGGGCGGAGGAGCAGCGCCTTCTTCTCCTTGTCGTCCAGCTCGCTCAGCGTGATGCTGCGGCACTTGATGGGTGCATCGTCGGTCGTCGACTCCGGGAACGCCTTCGGGACCGGTTCCGTCGCCTTTGACTCAGGCTTCACCTCCGCCGCGGCCGCACCAGCCACTGCTCCCGCGCCGGCACCGCTGACCTTCTCCTCCCACTTCGGCTTCGCATCCCCCTTCCTTCTTGTAACCTTCAAGCTCTTCCTGTCCAGCGCGCGCTCGACATCGCGCCACTCGACGCCCTTGGAGATACATCTCGTCAGGGCAAAGTAGACCAGGTCGGCCGCCTCGAACGCGATCTCCTCCTTCGTCTGCGCATCGCACAGCTCCTCCGCCTCCTCCATGATCTTGCTCCTCAGGAGCTTCTCGTCCGAGAACAGCCTCTTCGTGTACGACCCCTCTGGCGCGCTCTCGAACCGGCTCTTGAGCGTATCGGTCAGCTTGGCGAGTCCAAAGGTGTTGCCGAAGCAGGTCGACTGCGGGAGGTGGCAGAATCCGCCGCCGTGCTGCACCACCTCGAAGAGGAGGGCGTCCGAATCGCAGTCGGCCCGGATGGACGTGACGTCCTGGACGGCGCCGCTCGTCTCGCCTTTGCGCCACAGCCCGTGCTTGCGCGATTGGTACACCCCCTTGGCGGTCTTGATGGCCTCGGCGACGGACTCGCGGGACGAGTAGACGAGCCCCAGGGGCTGCGACGAGTGGGTGTAGGACGAGACAATGGTGGGATACAATGCGTCTGGGCGATCGGAGATGATGGGCGCGAGGAACGCGTCCGCAATGGACAGGTGCGAAGAGGTTGTGCTGCCGGTGGTGAGCAGCGAGGTGGGGAGGACGAAGACGCTCGGCCGGGTCGTGCGGATCGAGTCGACGAGGGCGGACGGGGAAGGGGAGGACGGGACGAGGTAGACATCCGCCTTGAGGCCGAGGGACTTGGCCGTGGTGGCCGAGTCGGTGTGGAGGTAGATGCCCGACACGGACAAGACGAGGTCCTTGAGCGACTCGAGCTCGGCTTCCGTCGTTGACAGGATCAGCCGGTCTTTGTCGACTTGGCCGGACAGCGAGCGGATCTGCTCGGCAGTGACGACTATGCGCGAGGCTCCGCCGTCAAGCAACGAGATGAGATCGTCGGATGATTGCGTCGCTTCGACATAGTAGCTGGCGGTTGGAGGGAGGGTGGGAAGGACCGCAGCGAGCAACGTTGACGGAATGAGTACCGGGCCGAGGAGTGCCAGCGACGGGAGCAGTGTCGCCGCTGTTGGGTCCAGCAGCGGCAGGAAGTGGGGCGTGGACATGGTGTTGTGGTATGGGTTGATGAGTTGGTAAGACGGCTATGACGATTTTGGAAAAAGTCGGGAGATGCGGCGACGAGTCGATCATCACCGACGGAAGCAAATTCAGAGGTAATTAGCGATCGCTCCATGCCATCTCCATGTCATTGCATGCGATACCGGAAAAGTCAACGGGGCGTATGAGGACACTCGTATACGGATGCTGCAAGCGAGGCTTGATCACTGTATCGTAATGGTATTCATAGTGATCGAGCGTATCAAAAGTCCGTCAGACATCATCATTCCGTCCAAGCTACATCGCCTCTGCGCAGATCTCGTCGTACTCCAACCCGGTCCGCTTAGTCCACCTCCTATCGGCCAGAAACACTTTCGCCGAGCATACGGGCAGCGGCTAAGTTTCCGCGGAGAGACAGCTTCCCCTACGGCGCAAGCCGCCTAGTGGCCCGCACCAACGTTTCCAGCAATCTGAGCTGCCGTCTGCGTCGCATCCGGATTGATACCGTTCAACGTGATCGCCCACTCGTGCGTGGGGTTAGGCGGCGAGTCAAGCGTGGCAGTCACCGTTGCGGTGGGGAGATCGGCCTGGGTGTAGTTGTCCGGCTGGGCGGGGTAGATCGAGAACGGCTCGGACTGGCGTCAGCTCGAGTACATACACAGTCGCACACGCGGCGGCTCACCTTGGAGTAGACCTGGCCGTGGTACGTGTTCATGAACATGAGTCGGAAGCCGTCACTGGTCTCAGCGCCGACACGACAAGCGCACGGCTCTCTCCCAGAATCGCGTCCAGGACTCACCCAGTGGGGATGTTCGCGTCCAGGTCAATCTCCATCTCTCCACCAAAGTTCCTCCTGCCCGTGGGGAGGCGCTCCATCGGCACACGCAGCGCAATAGGGATGAACCCAACCATGATGCTTCGGTTTCCATTGTGCAGCTGGATATCGAACGAGTCGATGCCCGTTCCTCCGCCCGTCGTCCACGAGAGCAGGTTCGTTCCGCCGATGACCCATGGGAACTGCTTCGTCGGGGACGTGACGGGCCAGTAGATCGTGTTGACCGCGGACACTGGCGATCAGCGCGCGCTCGTTCCGCGCGTGATGGTAGACACGTACCTAGCGTGATGAGGGGGAGGGCGAGGATGGCGGAACACCACATGGTCGCTGTGCGGTGCGTTTCGCGTATGACGATGCGAAAGCTGGGCGAAGTGCTTGTGAATGACGAGCGAGTATGCTACGAGCGTGGATTGCGGGAAGATGGGGAGGACAAAGCACGGTGTGCGGAAGTGAAAGTCGCGAAACAATGCGCTCGGCGTTGAGCAGCGTGAAAGCAAGAGCAAAGGCGCGGTTCAAGCGATATTTCCCCTTTAGGCAATGTAGCCACGTGACTTGCGGCCCTCTTTGTGCCTCGGTTGTTTGGGTCGCCCTGCCCGTAAAGCGGTGCGACGCTTTGCGATGCATTCCAGTCGGAAAGAGCACGTCGGACGGGGATCTCGCACGTCCACTGCCGCCCTTCCCGGCTCTGCCGCCTTGCACCATGCTCTGCACAGCGACGTATGGTACCATACGAAGCACAGGAACCCGCGTTGCATCATCCCATCATTTTCCACGCAGTCTATCCGACCCGAGTTGGCTCATTGCACGGGATAGGACGGAGAGGGGATGAGCTCTGATGAGAGGGGCGGACCCAGCTGAAACACACGCTTGGCTTACGGCTCGGTTGCGCGCGGTGCTAGTACTGAAGGATGAGGCGATGACTGCGGGGAGCAAGATCCAAGGACACGCACAAACAAGGCCGGGCAGGGCAGGTTAGGACAAGGCAGGGCAGGGCACAGGCAGTGCTGCACTCAGGCTCGGGCATCCGTTCCTTCCGCATCACATCGCATCAGCATCACATCGCATCATATAAGAGCTGTCCTCTCGACAGACTCCATTGTCCTCACCCCACTTTGATCCTCTAACGCTTCTGAAAGCCCACCTTATAGTCTACCATCACTAACATCCAACCAAAACACCACACCCGCAACATGGTCGCCAAGTACTCCGTCCTCGCCCTCGCGCTCGCCCTGACCGCCTCGGCCCTGCAAATCACCCGCCCGTCCAACGAGACCGGCTGGTCCACCGACGGCGCCAACCTGATCGAGTGGGACGTGAGTGATGCGTGACCTGTCCTTCCAAACCCCCCTAACAGCCAGAGCGTCAGCACCGACCCGTCCAACTTCACCATCCAGCTGATCAACCCGTCCAATCCCAACGACCCCATCACCATTGCCGAGAACGTGCAGTCGTCCGACCACACTTACACGTACTCGCCCTCGTCGGCCCTGACGGCGGCGGACCAGTACCGCGTCAACTTTGTCTCGCAGGGCGCGGGCATCCTCGCGCAGAGCAACTACTTTGAGGTCGAGCAGGGCACGTCGTGAGTGCCGGACGAAGACTAGTATGCCCAGGGCTGATGCCAGATCCGTCTCTGCCTCGTCCAGCTCCGCCAGCGCAACCTCTGGCTCCGCCTCCGCGTCCTCGTCTGCCTCCCGGTCGGCCGCCAGCGGCGCTTCGTCCGTCTCCTCGGGCGCTTCGTCGGCCTCGTCTGCTGTGAGTCAATCAGAGTGAAACGATACGTGCCGAGCTGACTCACAGGCCGCCTCTGCCTCGCAGTCTGGAGCCGCGAGCATGCTCATCGCCCCGACGGGCCTCCTCGCCCTCGTCGCTGCCGCTCTCGGTGTCCTCGCATAAGCATCGACATCTTGATGGCCCGATAACCTCGACCCTACCGCCTGTCCGCTCACGAAACGCGGCACGCATGGACATTTGCCCGTAACAATATCGCTCTGTATAGAACCATCTACATTCATGCACATATAACTTCCGACCTGATCACCTGGACGCCTAGGCTCCTTTTGCTCCCTACTTCAGCTCCTTGGCATATACCAGCCGCTCCTCCTTGGCTGCCCGCTGGCCCAGCTCGATAATCCGCAGCACGTCAATGGCCTGCTCAGGCTTGACCACCAGCTTGCTCTTGTCCCCCGAGCTGATCACGTCGTACAAGTTTGCGTACAACGCATTGTACTCGCCCTGCGCCGAGGGGTACCTAACATCAGCACCTCCACCGCACCCAACCACTCCTGGACTCACTTGGTCGTGACGAACTCCGTCCCATCATTGTTCTTCACGCCCTCCTCGCCCGCCTCCGCCTTCCGCGCCTCATACAGCGTCCCCCACGCGCTCTCCTCCTCGACCCCCCAGTCCGCCTGCGGGTCGTTGCGCGACCCAAAGACCTTCAGGTGCTTCTCCTGCGGGTTCACCCCGTACTTGACATACGACCCCTTCGTGCCCTTCAGCAGGAACCGCTGTTGGGCCGGGAGACACGACAGGATGGACCCCTGCACCGTCGCGACGAAGGGCGAGTTGCCCGTGCCTGCTCCCGGTGCGTAATACAGGTCCATCAGGAACTACCGTGAGCTCGGTCACTTTGGAACCCAAGCCTCCGCGACCACTCACCCCCTCGTCGACGCCGACCTTGCGCACGTCGGTGAACCGGCACCCGACCTTCTCAGGCATCCCGAAGAGGACATAGAGCTGGTCGATGATGTGCGAGCCTAAGTTGTAGATCACGTCGTTGTGCTGCCCCGGCTGCTCCTTCCACGTCCCGCCGGCGACGTGGTTGGCGGGCAGGGGGCGGTACCGGTCGTAGTTGGAGTTGAACTCGACGAGCTCGCCGAGCTATCGTGAGCACTCATCCCTCATCCCTCACTCTGCCTTCCACGGGAATTGCAGCAGGACATCATTCCGACGCACCTTGCCGGACTGCAGCAGCTTCTGCACCGTCAAGAAGTCCGCATCCCACCGCCTGTTCTGGTACACGGAAAGCACGACGCCCTTCTCCAGCGCGATCTGGTTGAGCTCCTCGCCCTCCGCCGCCGTGATGCACATGGGCTTCTCGATGAGGACGTGCTTTCCCGCTTGCAGCGCCTGCTTCGCGAAGGGGAAGTGCGTGTTGTTGGGTGTGCTGATCACGACCTGCTGTCAGCCCAGTCGGCCCGGGGTGTTGTCGACGCCCGACGCCGACGCACCAGGTCGACCTCCTGGTCAGCCACGACGTCGTCCAACGACGAGGCGACCTTGATCCCATCACCGCAGATCTCCCTCGCACGGCCCTTGCCGGACCGCTCGACGACGGTGTGAAGGTTGAACTGGTCCTTCAGGAAGATGATGGACGGGCGGTGGAAGACGGACAGGGACATGCCCGTGCCGACGATGGCGACGTTGATGGGCGAGCGGGCCATGATAGTATCGTTGCTTTGAGTCTGTGTTTGTGCTGGACGGTTGTGGATGACACGAGATGGATGTCGACTGTAGGATGGAAAGTCAGACGCTGGCGCTTGATGCATGGCATGAGCCGGCGGCAATGGACGGGAGATGGGCTTGCTCGCAGTTGTCCAGGGTGGAGGTGGAGGAGTCGAGGTCAATTGCATTCCAGGTGGAGGCTCGCTTATGGCACAATGACCAACGCTTTTCAGGGACGCGTCGCGTGGTACTCAAGCAAGCCCGAGGCGGGTGGCTGCCATGCACTGTATCCAGCGCGGCGATGGTCAAAAAGGACTGGACAAACGCGGCGTGTTCGCTCGACCTCTCATTGGTACATCGCACGGTATCAAGCGGCAGATAAGGAGAAGAACAAGCAGCCAAGACGTCGTCTCCCGGACCAGGTCTCATCTGGTGATATACCCGCTGTCCCACCGGCCCCAATCATGTTTATGGTGGTGCGTCTTGGGCTTCGGCCTCCGCGACCAAGCGACAGGCACCCCGTCCTTGTACTTGATATGGGGATCCGCTAGTTTATCGGACCCATGGCTGTGCTTACTGTCTCTCGAGGACCGCTCGCTTTGGGAGGCGCCGGCACGTCCCGAAGACTGTTGAGGCGGCGGCCCAGGGTGAAAGCCCGGAGGCATCGGGCCGGGTCGCCCTATCGTGGGGGCGCCTGGGAACCCAGAAGGCCCACCGCTCATGCTGGGGATGGCTCCGACAAACTGTTGCCCATCAGCCCCCGGGGGAAAGTCTGGCGGTACAGGTGACGTGGGCGCTGAAAGGCGCGGGCCGACATTGGCATATGCCACAGAATCGAAGCTGAAGTTGGCGGTTTTCACCTGGCCGTAGAAGCTTGCTGACACCGTGGCACTTGTGGTCGAACGTGCCGGCAAGCTCACATGGGGCGGGTACCCATCAACCGGTTCACTCGAAGGTGGACCCGTGTACCGGACCAAAGCCCTGCTGTCGTCCACGGGCTCGTCATCGGAGTTGTACTCGCGTTCCGATGCGACTGATTCGGGATAGACGGACGTGTGGGTACGTGAAGCTGCTCGAGAAGCTCGACCCGAGTACGATGCGTAACCGCTCATGGCTCGCTTGAGTGAGCGGATGGGACGTGCTAAACCGACGGTGGGCGGTGATGGAGGAAAAGAGACAAAGAAAGAATGCATCAGGGGAGGGCGATCCTCCTCATATACCCCCGCGCGCCCTTACAGCCGCCTTCCAGCACAGCGGAGCGGCACTCATAAATCGATCGGAGACGGCGCACGCTGCAAAGACAAGGGAGGATGGGTGGAGCGACTGTATGCTGTGGAATGCCTAGTCACGGCTCGCGCCCCTGTCACCATCCTTTGACGCCCTGCCACAAGTGGAGCGGTAAGAAATGGTACACCAGCCACACCAGCCAAGCCCCTCGTACAATGCGCGCGTCACAATAAGTGACCCGAGGTGGTCGGCCATGCGGGCACAGCGTATCCTGTAGCCGCCGCAAGAAGGTTGTGCCCTACGATGGAAAAACGAGACTGCTGGCTCAGAATTGCATCGTATATACCTGTGCCCGTGGAGAACGCATAAGGCAGAAAAGGGGTCTGCGGATCTCTCTGGGGAGGGATCATCCGGCGCTGGAGCATTCCCTCGCTTAGCGCGTGTTATCCTCCCTTCTCCCGCAGCTAGATCGGCGCCGTGGACGCACCCAGGCCTCGGCCGTGATGTAGTGTCCTGCAAGACCTCCCACCGGTCCCGTTGACGTGTCTGGGGTTCTGGAAGGGGCCGGAGGGGCGGGCCTGGGGGCAGACGGCGTGGGCGCGGTCGGCTGACCGCCCGGGACAGTGCTCCCGCCAGACTGACTGTTGATGACAGTACTGAGAGGGATTTCAGAGGGGTGGCCAACGAAGCCGCGAATGTTGTATTGAACAACCAAAGGTCGGCTCTGCGTAACCGGAACCGGCCCGTTTGAGGTGTTGACGCTGGCGATGATTGGGGAACCCGCATGCGCCCAACGTTTCCGGGCTTCCTCGGCAGCGGCGTCGTTGTCCACCGTGCTAGGCGCAGTGTTGGAAGCCGAGCCTTCCTGGCCCTGCGGCGGGTCGCTTGTTGGTGGGGAGCTCTCAGCGTCCATGAGCACTGGGCGTTGGGTGGCACGCAAGAAGGTAAGGTGCCCGAGACGAGAGCTGTGCTTAGTGAGCTGGGTGGGAAGGGGACACGAGGCTAGTCCCAGCTGCCTGATATACCCTCGACTTCCGCGGAGCGCCTTCGCAAGCTCCTTGTCCGGGTCCGGAGCTCATACACTCTCCTGTCATCGTAAAGGAAACAAACATACACGGAGCCACGCTGTCCTGCCTAGAGCAGCGCGGTACTGTCAAGCTCTCAAGGATCCTGCATGACCTTTCACTGCACACCACCAGTGGAGCGATTTAGGGTGAGGGCGAGCATAGCTACGGGTGGAGCAGGGTGGAGCGGGTGAAACAAGGGCAGCGTAACGGATGTCTCTCCATGAGAAGGGCAAATGTGAACATCGAGAAGCTTCTTGGCCAGTAAAGTCATACGTCAGTCTAGCCCGCGAGCCGTTCACGCCTTCGAGCATCTGCTACGTGGCACACAAACGACGCAGCCCCGAGTCCGGCCTAGAGATGGAATATGCGCGCAGATGCCTCGGCCAGCCGTCAGGAGCCCTTGTTCTCGTTGCGCATGTGGCGTGCACCACGTCTAACCTTTGACAGTAGTACGACTCTGGCGCCAACGAAGCCGCGAGACCAGCGCTTCCACCGTCGTATACATGCCTTGCCCGCGCAATTTGATCGAGTGAGTAAGTAGGCACGCGCATGAATAGGCAGCAAAGGACGTGGCTATGGACCCCTGACCCGAAGGCAGCGAGCTTTGAGCGGCCTCAATGACAAGGTCAGAGAGAGCCGCGTCTAAGCCGGCATGACCGCGGACTGTGCTCTCTCGCCTTCAGATCCTTCTTCAGCAGCTCAAAGGCGTCATATCTACATGAAGAAGCATATGGACAAGCATGAGACTCGGAAGTGTGGCGAGCTACCCTTCTCCTACCTCCTCGACCGCTCTCGACTTCTATTTCGCTTTCGCTCAAGTACCGGGCCCGACCTTCTTTGGACCACTTGGCTCGATGAGGACCCGAGAGTGCTCATCATCACGTCGCGTGCGATTTCAGGTCCATTTCGCGATGCGTCTTCTTCCTCGTCATCGTCGGAGGGCGCCCGGGGAGGGGGCAGCAGTTGTGGAGGAGGCGGAGGGGGCGGAAAAGCCTCCGGGTAAGCCTCTCGCACCGAAACAGTCCTGTGGTACGGGTACTCCAAAGTGCCCACGGTAACAGTGGGGACCGGGACAGAGAATTGATTTCGTGGAGGTGGGCGTGAGGCGGACGTTGGCTGCGTGAAATGGCGTTGCGGAGGGTATTGGGTGGACGTCGGCTGCGTGAACGGGCGTTGCGGAGGGTATTGGGTAGACGTCGGCTGCGTGAACCGGGGTGGCGCAGGGGGAGGGGTCCTTCTGTCCCGGAAAGAATACTCCTGCTCCGGTGCCGCTGAGGGCGAAGAGGAGCCGGAGGGCGGAGGGGAGACGTCGATAACTTGGACCTCCGGATCGGGCCTTCGCCTGGGTGAGGACTCTGACGGGGACCTAGGTCGATGAACCCTGTAAACGGTCCTCGTGGTGCGGATCGGGGTCCTGGACCGGTGCGTGTCCGGAGACGTGCGCTCTCGTCTTCGCGAGTCCCTGGCCGGGTGAGACGTCCTGGTGCTCCCAGTGCTGCTCTCTGCATAGTTGAATGCTGATTCATCATCTTGTGAGTCGACCATCGGATGTGACAATGTTGTGCGATTCTGGGTGGATTCCGGTCGCGAGATAGCCCTTGGGGGGATGTGCGGGAAGGGGATGCGGGACACAGGCGGCGAACCCTTGCCAGACTGATATACCGTGGAATATTCCAGCCCGGGCTCGTCTTTGCATGGCTCCAGTGAGACAAGGGGCCGCCTTCGGCTCGGGCCCGACCGAAGGCGAGCAAAAAGCGCAAAAGAGGGACGCCTGATGCTCGTGCCCGTGCCCGAGGCCTTCCGTTTTGTGCATCGCTCCAACGCATACTGCAGACCTCTCTAAACATTGCAGGCTCCACCACAAACAGAGCTGGTTGTTTGACGCCGATGACGTGCCCTCGGCTGTCTTCTGGTTCTGCGCCACTGTGGGGCGTGTGCTTCCAAGGGCGTCAAAAGAGCGTTGCACGCAAAAGAGCGTTGCACAAGCAGATGCTCTGTTTGGGTGGTTCTGCGCTGTTCTACGGGCTCTACCCGGGCTCAATTGATAGGTTTTGAGCAAGTACTGGGGAT
>CAUG01000679.1:0-30771 GCA_000442785.1 Papiliotrema flavescens NRRL Y-50378
TGCGTCCTCTTGGTAGACTAGCAGCGGCAGGAGGTAGAGCAACGTTGAGTAAGATACCGGACAACAAGGTTCCGATGGGTCGAGTTTGCAGTTGAACTGCTGAGTATTGCACCGGGATCTGCGGAGCCGGATACACCCACATAGGCCCATGGTTCTCTTAGAAGTGGGCTGGAGGGTCTTTGATTGTATGGCACACCTGCTGTGGAGTGAGGCGCACCACACATCAATTCCATTACGCTGGAGGAGACGTTTGTTGCACTGATTGTTGCACCACAGAGGTGCCTTGTCCACCGCCAAGATCCAACGAGGTGCGCGAACGCGTAATTCATACTTTGAGTAATTTAACCGTACCTCTGCCCGGCTAAACGGGCTTCGTTTCAGCCCAAGTCACACCACACCGAGCTGGGCTCAGGCGGTTCAACGGGCGTTCATCTTTCAACGTTGGTTTGCAGACCTGTCCGGGGGCACCTCCGCGGCCATGTCGCAACCCATCAAGCCCTCCCAGGGTGACCTGGCTGATAACGTGAGACGATCACTCGTGAGATACTGAAGAGCTGACGATACAGCCCGCTGATACGAGTACTCGAGTCCAACCTGATCTCACGCCGCTCCCGATCGCCCACCCGGACATCTTACGCCGTATCGTTGCCTTCGTCCCCCTCGGCCGCCTGCCAGTGCTCATGCGTGTCTCATCCACCATGTACGACATTGCTGGACCGCAGCTGTACCACCGACTCCCGGGGCCGGCGGGTCTCAAGCTCAAACGACTTCAGGCGACTCTCGCACGCGACAAGCCGGTAAGGGTGTTCGCGCTCATGCGCCATACAGCCATCATCCACTTCACCGATGGGCTTCGCACCACCCTTCTCTCCGCTATCGAGCGAGGCGACCTCGCCATGCCGAACATCAAGCACGTCATCATCGACGGTCTCGCCGTCGAATCGACCAACGCGTCTGGCTCCCCACCTGACAACGACCGCTTGTTGTCCGCTTCTTCCGACATCACCCTCGTCTGTCACGCAAGCAATCTCGACTGTTACTCCACCTACCACTGCTGGCAACCGTACTTTTCCCCGTCCGTCCGCCACGTGGTCGTTCTCCTCCGACCTCGCTCGCGACCCTGCGGCTCGTACTCCTCGTATTCACTGCGGTCCATCGCGGGTGTCCCGTCGACTGTCGAGCAGCTCGCTATAGTACTTACGCCGGCAGCTGGTGAGCTTTTGTGGAGATATGACGGCAGAGGTCAGGAGGCTCCGCGAGAGATCATGATCCTCGCAGCAGACCTCGCACCAGCGTGCTTGGCCAGGGCGAAGCGGATCGTCATTGCGGGGGTGGACCGTGTCGACCCGTCATACTGGGACTACATGGCAAGAGGGAATCCTGAGGTGAAGACTGTCGAAGGAAGAATGCTGTGGTTGGAGACGAAAGTCAGAGAGATGGCCATGAGTGGGCGGGACGAGGACGACGACGAGGCCGACGATCTTGACCCGCGGCGAGATATGTCAAGCGCGGATGTGGACAAGCACCTTGAACGAGTCGAGTTCGTTACATGGGAGAGGTACCAACGAGGCTTGGGTGTGTAAGGAGAAGGTCACGGATGTCAGACGGTGAAGGGGGCAGCTGGCCGGCGCAAGGCAAGCGAGAAGACCTTATGGGCGAGGGGACGCGGAAGTAACCGGTGAGGGAGACGTGGGACTGTGCAGAGGCGTTGAAGATCAGAGAAGAAATCATGAGCCCGTGGGCGCGAGGATGAAGTAAGACGGCTCTTATCCTCACTGTCCATAGCCTGACCTCAACAATTATGTTTTATACTACTTACGATACGATTCACGATGACGATGACTGTAGTTCCCGTCAGTGTATCTCCCTGCAGTCCATGGCGCTGCCCGTGCAACGACCGAGGTCGTGCATCTAGTCTCGTCTGCGGACAGGAAGATACCCGTTCATAGCACATAGCGGAAAGCCCACGCCAGATGCGCAAGCACATCATGCTTTCCAGACGGCAGACCTGGGTGGCTGCCGCTGATAGGGGCTCTCATGAGCCAGATCAGTCCCGCATTTTGCCAGGTGCGAGTTGCGGAACGGAACGATATCGGTCAAGTGCGGGAGAAGTGCTACATCGTGCAATTATGGGCCATATCGTACATCCTGCTTCTACTGCTTTCCTTGCATTTGTTCTGAGAGTCAGCGGTACGCGCAAAAGCGTGCATGGAAGTGTTTCCGCCCCACTCACCAGCGTTATGCTCGGCGAACCGGGCGCCGATCCGCTCAGAGTGCTTCAAGAACTTGTCGGTGCAGTTCTGGACGCATGTTGACTGTCGTCAGCACGAGCTGGCGCTTGGGCGGTTGCGGACAAGGAAAGGGTCACATGGTGCAGATGCGGAGCAGGGAAGAGTTGCAAGGCTATGATCTTTACTGCAGCAGACACATACCTCGTTCGTGGACAGCGACTTGGAAGTAAAGTCCTGGGCGCAGGCCATGAAGCACTTCTCGACGAGGCCAGAGTACAATCGCATGAAGTCTTGCATCTGGGCATCAGCAGCGCCCCATCACTGCTCGGCTTCGCTCCGCCTTAGAGCACGGCGCTCTTGGCACATCGATTGTCCACGCTGAGAGCGGCGGCGAGGAACCGATCGACCGGAACTCACCTGCTTTTTCTCGATGACACGGGTCATGTGCGCCTGCTCGGTTCCGTTGAATTGAGAGAAGTCCATCTTGGCGAGCTGTCGACTGTGTGTTCGGTCTGTAGGATGGTATAGAGATGCGCGATGCGTGTGTGCAGTGGAAGAGTTAGGTAGATGGATGGTTGTCGAAAGGTGACTCTTCTGAATTGCCGGGATCAAAAAATCCCGAGCGAAGCGACTATTGCTCTCGTCGCCGCGCCAGTAGCCGCCTTTCACGTGTTGATCCACTGTTAGTTGCCTCATATCGCTTTTGCCATCACTCATTTACTCAGGACCGCACTCGCATAGCCGCCGAATCCCTTCGCGCCATGGCTCCTCTGGCTCGAGCAGCTGCTAAGCGTTCACGACGCATCATAGACTCCGAAACGCCCGAATCGTCGCCCGGCGCAGCCGAGGAGGCTGACGAGGTCGACGTGGACGATCTCGACGCCGAGGGGGAAGAAGAGGCGGATGAGGAGGTAGAAGAGGAGGAAGGGGAGGATGAGGATGAAGATGCTGAGGGCGAGGTGGAAGACGAGGACGAGGAAGAAGACGATGAGGACGAGTTCGTCGACGCGCAGGACCAGTCTGCACCTGGTGAGCCCATCCGGGACCCTTCCGACCGTCGTGCGTGGGACTGAGCTCATCGTAGCGTCCCCAGCCACGACGCATCGTCGCTCTTCAGGCCCTCCTGCTGCCTCGGCGATGAAGATCAAGTTCCGCATCAATCCCTCGTCCTCGTCATCCTCTTCCAACAACACGCCGAAACCACCCGCTCAGACCGGACGGCAACCACGTGCAGCGGCGCAGAAAGCAAAAGGCCGGTCGAAGCAGGTGGCCTTGGAGCAGGACATACCGTCGGACGAGGACGAGCTGATGCTCGCCGATGGGGACGAGGACGATGGCACCGAGGAGGTGATTGATGTGGAGCCGGAGATGGACGCCGAGGGGGAAGAGGAGGATGAAGAAGACGAGTTGGGGTCTATGGCGGGCAGCTCGAGGCGGAGCGCGAGCCCGAGCAAGATGACTGCCCGGCAAAGGGCCAAGGGGAATCAGGATCTGCAGGGCACCCTGCTAGCTCTGCCACTTGGTGAGTCGTCCTACACATGACTGTTACGGAAGCTCATGCCAGACCCGGGCAACAAGAAGCTGGTCTTGACTGAGGCGGAGAAGGAGCAGCGTCGGGAGGAGATGGTCCGGAAGCGGAAACGACAGAGCGAGCAGAAGCTGCAGGACGAACAGGTGCGTGTCGATCTCCAGAGTCCCTCCTCAGAAGGGGGATGTGTGGGCCACGCTGATGGCAGGAACACACGATCAACCGACTGCTACGAGCTCAGACTACACGTTCACGGAACAAGCTGGACGCAACGCCCGCAGACGACGGTACGACCCCTTCGTCGAGATACGCCTCGCCGCGGCGGCAGCTGCTGCCGGAAAACTCGATACGATGGGTCAGCTCGATCGTCGACGACAGCGTCGTGCTGCGAGTAGCCGCGCCGAAGGGGAAGGAGCAATGGGTGCAGGTGGGCAAGCCGGCGGCGGCGGATGTCAAGCCGACAGTTCCGGAGCCTGCGACCTGTGGCGTCGATGGATGCGGTGAGAAGAGGAAGTATCGATGTGTCAAGCGGTTCGATACCGGCGGGTGCAGCATGGCGCACCTGAAGATAGTTGAGCAGAGTCTCGCTTAGGTGAGAGGGGTCGCGAGACGGGTCTGTCAGCACTCAGACGATAGGAGGTGGCGGAGCCTAGTTGTAAAGTAGCAGAACTTCGCTGTCAAAGCACATGCAATCACGTTCACGATACTATCTCTCGCCGACAAGCCTGACCCGTGTGATCCCTGTGCATCGCTAATCGCTACATCTATACAAGCTTCCACTTGCCGCCGTCCTCTTTGATCTCGACCGTGCGCTTCTCGTCGAGCGAGATTCGTCCGGCGTGAATGATAGCAGTGGTCAAAACACTTCTCGTCAGCGAGGTCGCAACCAAAACCTGGACCAGCTCACACAGCCTTGATTGTCGGCAGACCCTTGCCCTCAAAGTCACTCGCCTTCGCTCGGCCGGCTGTGACATCCGCGGCGGCGTCAATGAATTTCTCCAACGAGACGTATCCGTAGCCGCGTTGACCGTCAAAGTAGCCGTTCTCGTCGGGCGAGTATTTGACGTAGAAGGGGTTGTACTGGGATCAGACACCCCTCCATCGTTCTAAGCCATCACACTCACGTCAAGCTTGCCAATGTCGTCCTCGACGACGCTGTACCCTCGGTGGGCCTGGTCGACTCGGACCTCACCCTTGCTCGCCATGTAGTGGAATCGCTGCTCCGAGTGCACCCCCGCCTTGAGCGGCGCCGCCCACGAAGCAGTGTACACCGCCGTTCCGCGCTGCTTGTCGTCGTTGACGTTTTGCCAGTCGACAAGGAGCGTGATCGTGTCTTCTGTCTTGGGGTCGCAGCCGATGGAAGTGGCGATACCGGTCGACGCGGACGCAGTGACTTTGACGGGCTTGTATCGGCCCTCGACCATCCAGCAGTGAATCTGCCGTCAGCTCGTGCCAGCACAACTTCTTGCCAGCTCACGTCGATGTGGTGCGAGTTGAGGTAGTAAGAGATATCCGAGTCGATACCCGCCCACGACTTGAACGTTTCGAGCTGGAACTTCGGTTGCGACATGTACGAGTTGTAGAAGTTGAAGTCACCGAGCTTTTGGGCTCGGGCGCGGGCATCGTTGTACGCCGGGTCGAATCGCTTGTGGTGCTCCACGAAGCAGACGAGTCCCTTCTCCTCGGCAAGGTCAATGAGCTTCTGGTGGTCCTCCAGCTTTTGCGTGGCAGGTTTGGTCACGAGAACGTGGTGGCCCAGGTTGAGTGCCTCGGCAGCGATTGGGAAGTGCGTGGAGTCGGGCGTGAAGATGATGACGGCGGAACCCTTGGGCAGGGCCTTGAGAGCGGCCTTGTCTGCGAATCAGCATATAGTTCTTATGAGGGTTGAAAATCACCCACAAGCCTCCGGATCACGGGTGTTGCCCTCCGGGAATCCACGGAACGACAGGTCGAGGCCTTTGTACACGTCTCCGATGTTCTTCTGGAAGTGCGTCTGGATCTCGGGGAACTGGATGTGAGCTAATGAGCGGACCCAAAGTGAGGAGGCTTACCTTTCCACCGTTCGTTCCCGCCATGATGATGCTGCGCGTGAGCTCGGGCCGCTGAGGACCTGATGTGAACTCACTCGGAAACCTTCCCTCTTCGGCGGAGGTCGAACATGGTGACACCGACGACACCAATCTGTTATAAGCCTTGGACCTTGCGCACACGCTGCGACTCACCTTCTTGTCCGACTTGGACTGGCCAGAGGGCGTGATACCGGTGGTATATTCACCCTAGACATGAGCTATGGGCGCCGCGTTAAGCCAAGCCAGTCTGTGGACTCACGGTGCCCATGAGGCCGACGGCGATGGGCTTGGAGCTGGAAGACATGGTGGACGATTCGGGACTGAGTGGTAAGAGGTGCGGGTGAAGCTGTTCTGCAATCAAGGGGTGATATGGCTCGGAGCAGGGAAGGTCGATGCCCTTTTGTATGAGCCGAAGGTGTTTTGGAGACAGGTTGGCATGCCGGCTCGCCGGTCGTGCATTGCGACCGGACGCGACCGGGCCGGGGGGCCGGGGCGGATGTACGTTCCTAGTATTGCCTTCGGTGAGCGCCGCCCGTGATGAGACGGTTGATGTTGATCCGCGGACCGACAAAGGACGGCCAGAGACTGATACATTTGATTCCGTCTTACGTTATTTCCCAGCAGAGCATAACCTCTCGGGCTCGTGTTATTTTGAAGATTTCTGGCGGCGACGATCGGACCCGAGCTCAGCGGCCAGGCCAGGCATTGCATCAGAAAAGTTGGACTGTTCAAGTGATACTCACACTCGACAGCACATCCACCCCATCATGATACCTCGTACATCATTCACGAGGTCCGCGGGATCGATCTCGCAGCTTCTGTCGCGCAGGTCGGTCGTTGCTGCTCGAACGCTCCGAACAGCTTCCGCCTCCACCCCTCTCTCCTTCCGACCCGGTAAGTCCATCCCCGCATGGGCGTATGATCTATGCTCATTACAGTCCTCACTCTCAGCCAACGCTTCTACTCGCCTGCGCCTCAACTGAAGGAGACGGAGGCATACGACGAGCCCGAGTCTTCCTCCGCCGCCGCCGCCGAGACCGATCAGACCAAGGATGTGCAGATCGTGCCTTTTGACACGCTGCGAGGATACGTCAACCACGACACCCTCAAGGCGTTGACGTTCAAACCGTTCACACTCAGCTCAATGTCCGAGGTTCAGCGACGGGTGCTCAAGCTCATGCCGTACCTGTCGGGCGGCAAGCTGTCGTCCGTCGCGATGCAGAGCGAGTCGGAGGGCGAGTTGATCGACAACCCGGATGCGGTCGAGAGCCCTGAGGGTGTGAAGCGAGGAAGGGAGGATCTGCTGGTCAAGGCCAAGACGGGCACCGGAAAGACCATTGTGAGTCGTGGTTGCATATCTGTTGAAGGATTCGATGGCTCATGATCAGGCGTTCCTTGTCCCGGCCGTCGATGCTCGATTGAACAAGCTCCAGGAGCTCAAGCGGACGCCAGACGAGGACGGCCAGATCCCGGACCGATCGGTGCAAGGCCAAAACTTGCGCAATATCGCCCGATCCAACGTCGGTGCCCTGATCATCTCCCCGACGCGAGAGCTCGCCACGCAGATCGCCAACGAAGCGCTGAAGGTGTGCACCTGGCACAAGGAGATGCAGGTGCGACTGTTTGTCGGTGGAATGTCCCGGGGTCTACAGCTGCGAGACTGGAGGCGAGGAAGGAAGGACATTGTCGTGGCTACGCCAGGACGACTGCGCGACTTGCTGAGCGAGCCGGACGTTGCCGACGCGATGAGGCGCGCGGACATGCTGATCCTGGACGAGGCGGACACGCTGCTCGAGATGGGTTTCTCGAACGATCTCAACTTTATCATCGACCACCTGCCGAAGGAGCGTCAGACGTTCTTGTTCTCCGCGACGGTCTCGAAGGATATTAGGGCTATTGCGCGAAAATCGCTCAAGCCAAACCACCAATTTATCGACTGTGTTCCCGAGAACGAGTCCAACGTCCACCTTCACGTCCCGCAATACGTCACTTCCCTCCCGTCCGCCAAGGACCAGATCCCGCACATCCTCCGCTTGATCGCCCACGACCAGCTCGTCAACCCCAACTCAAAGATCATCTTGTTCCTGCCGACCACGAAACTTACGATGCTGTACGCCACGCTTGTTCGTGAGCTGATGGCCTCGCTGCCGAAGCGGACAAACGTGCACGAGATTCACTCTCGTCTCGACCAGAACCAGCGATCCCGAGCCTCGGCGCGATTCAGGGCCGACACGAGCCCGTCTGTCCTTATCACGTCGGATGTCTCTGCTCGAGGAGTCGACTACCCCAACGTTACGCGAGTCATCCAGGTCGGCGTGCCTTCTTCCGGCGACCAGTACATCCACCGAGTCGGGCGAACGGGACGAGGTGGTAAAGAGGGTGGTCGAGGCGACCTGGTGCTCATGCCGTGGGAGTCTGGATTCGTCCGGGAGCTGCAAGACGTCCCGGTTCAGCAGACGACCGTGGCGAAGCACAGCGAGGAGATCAAGGCCCTGGCGCAGCAGCAGGGCAGGGAGGACTTTATCGAGAAGATGGACCTCATGGACGAGAAGGTCCAGCAGCTCTTGCCGTCGCTCGACCCGGCAGCCATCGAGGAGGTTTACACGTCGATGATTGGTTATTACTTCGGCAAGTCTGGCTTGCTGCGAAACAGCACGCAGGACATCTACCAGGGTCTGCAACAGTGGGCGACTGAGGCGGCCGGTCTGCCGCAGGCGCCGTACCTCTCGCCTGGATTCTTGGCGAAGCTGGGTCTGAACAGCCGGGGAGGCGGAGGAGGTGGTAACAGGCGGTTCGGCGGAGGAGGAGGATCAAGGAGCGGAGGCGGAGGATTTGGAGGACGAGGCGGAGGTGGTGGAGGCGGAGGAGGATGGGGTGGACGCGGTGGCGGAGGAGGTGGTGGTGGATTCGGCGGCGACCGAGGAGGTGCCCGAGGTGGTGACCGAGCAAGCTACGGCGGCGGTGGAGGAGGCTTCGGCGGCGGAGGAGGATACGGCGGTGGGTCAAGAAGCGGTGGAGGCGGCGGCGGTGGATACGGCGGTGGACGCGACCGATACTAGACCTAGACACTCCCGCCTTCTTGTTGCTTCATAGGATCCCCTTTGTCACTTCATCATCGGACTTGCCTTACGACTCGGTGTCACTCCTCATTCAGTGTACAATTTATGCATCACGATCATAGCACGCGAACACATGGATCGACCTACTATTGTTGGGTTTGGGGCGACTTTCAACGGGTGTTGCTCACCATGCGCAGGTGGCAGACTGCGGTGACCGCCAAGGTCAGTCCCCGACCCTCTCGCGACGACGAGTCTCTTCGAGAGTCCGCCACCACCTCTCCGCCTCTTCTCGGTCGATCTCCTGGGGATCCAACTCCTCATCTATCCACCTCCGCAACGTCATCCACCTCACGCTGTCCACCCGTTTCTGTGCCTCCCTTCGGGCGGCTTCTGTGCCCAACTCTGTGCGAAGCGTCCCCCACGTCGCTACTTGCTCCACCAGATCCCCTATCAGATCCTGGCTGAAGAGGTGGACAGCATCGTCATCGTCACTTTGGCCGCCGAATGGGAGGTACTCGGCGCCAACGACCGTCCAGTTCATCCCGCTATCCACTCGATCAAGGCGGAGCCGAAAGCCGTCTCGGAACTCTGCAACCCGCCAGCCTGACCCGTAGCTCGCCACGGCCTGCCCGGTCACTTGTTCAGGTACGAGAATGACCGTGGTCGGTATGTCCTCGGTATATTTGGGTGATCGCCCGTCTAAGAGAGCGCGACCCGGCAGGGGGTCCGAGCAGAGGTGGATGATCTTCGTGACGGAAGCGGGCAGCTGGTTATTGTGATCGCCCAGGAGCTCGCCGTTCGTCACGATGAGCGTCGAAGGCATGGACTTGCCCAGCAGCCGCATCACCTGCTTGTCATATGGCGGCGGCACGTCGATACGGGCGACTCGCAGCCTCGGCATGGGTTTTGGACGGCTGATCCAGAGGCGACTCCAGTCAGCGGGCGGAGCGGATGCGTGGAGCCGGATGACCTGCTTGAGATTCGAGTCGACACGTCGCCTTGGGCTTCCGAAGTGCGAGCTCAAAGACATCAAGACGTCTACCAGGTTGACGAGATCCATCTCCCGGTAGAGATGTGGAGCAGTCAGGTCGGCGAACGAGCTCGAGACCGCCATGAGCGGGGCAAGAGCACTGCGCGGGAGAAAGCTGATGATTCGATCGATGATCTCTGGAGGAATGGCCGGGGTCGGCACTGTCGGTGTGGACGTGGGCAGAGCTGCCTGGCGTTGTCGCTCTTGGCGAGCAGCCTGCGTACTCAGCTTGACCAGTAGGCGGCGCATGGGGTTCATTTTGGTGTTCAAGATCAGCAACATTGACAAAAGCAATCTCAGGTGCCTTGTGATGCTCGGCGTACCGGCCATGCACCGGGAACACCGGCTAGCTGTTTCACCGCGACTGCCGAGTGCGCGCACCGCTCAGCTCAATCCTTCACAGGCCGGCAAGCCCCCACCATGATCAGTCTACATCAGCAAACAGTGGACCCTCCCCCATGCTACCCATTATCATGGTCACCGTTGATGTTGCATAGATCTAGGTGAACGGGCTGTGTGACTGGTAAGCCGAATAACATCTCCAGTGGAAGACGAAACACACGTCAACCGCGTCGTTGAAGCGGATATATCCGGGATCGCTGGAACAACCCGGCCACCATACAATTCAATTCCTATCGTCGACCATCTGCTGCAAACGATCGCCTCATCGCCTCGCGCTTGTGTGAAGCGTGCGGGAGAAAGCCAAGATTTCGCCGACGTCGGATGTCATCGCCCTCGTCGCTCTTTTCGGCATCATCGACGACAAGCAGCGTAGCTTACATTGGAGAGCAAGATGACGAGGGACACGCACCCTGTGCGTCACTGGACCACCTGTCTACCGCGGTAGATGGCATTGGCCGTACGTCGTCGGACTGCCAGGTCTCGGTGCGTGAAAGGCTGGCAAGTGTGTCTCGAGGGACGCCGCCGGTTCCGGGTCTGTACGTCTTCCCAGGCTTCTTGTCCGCCAATACAGCTCGTAAGCCCTCTTGTCTTCGAGCTCCTCTGCACCAGATCCTGTCAGCCCCGCCGAAGACCGTTCACCGGGGCCTGTACTTCAAGACATCGAGCGACAAAGCTTACTGTACAGAGTCTGTGCTCTCCGGCATAGCTGAAGCGGACCACTTCCACGGCGGAGCACGCGACCAAGTCATGCTCTTCACTCCTCCACCCGAGTCCTCCACACCAGCAGCTCTGCCGAAACACCTCGATGATCTCCTACACACACTCTCCGAGCAGCTACGCGATCGCCTACCTCCCGACGTGCACCACACAGTGTTCTCACAGCCGCTCGCCCGCCAAGCCATCCTCAACCTTTACCCGCCCGGACAGGGCATCACACCGCACATCGACCTGCCGCATCGGTACGCCGACGGCATCCTCGGCGTATCGCTCATCGGCGGGACCGTCATGGACTTCTCACATCCCACAAAAGGAACGCGTAGCGTGTACTTGCCTGTTCGGAGCGTTTACGTCCTCTCGGGCGAGGCGAGATGGGACTGGACGCACGGCATCACAGGGAGAGATCGGGATGTGGTCGACGGGGTGACGATCCTGCGGGACCTTCGCGTGAGTGTCACGTTCCGGTGGATGAAGGAAGGCGGTGATATGCTGTTATGATGATGGGCGTCTTGTGGAGAGGTGATGAGCATGATGATTAGTCCACGACGGGTCTACGAATCTACGAATCTCCAGTATCTACAGTCCATGCTATTATTTGATTTTCCCTTCTGCCTTCGCGGCGCCTAGTTGCCCTTGATCCAGACGGAAGTGTCCGTCGGTACTTTACCGCCGTCCAGCTCTCCACTCGCAAGTACAAGCTTGCCCAGAGCGCTGACATCGACCGACTCCTTGCCAAAGTTGAGGACAACGGTCCATCCGTTGGGGCGCTTGAAGGCTACCACCTCGTCCTGCTTGAGGTCAATCCACTCGAGGGACTCCTCCGTCTGAAGCTCGCTTCGGAGCTTCAAGGCCTGTTGGTACAATGTCAAGGTGGACGCCTTCTCCTGGTCCTGCTTGTCCGCAGCGAACTCGCCCCAGAAGGTCGGTGGGGGAAGATGCGGCTCGACATCGGAAGATTCGGGAGAAAAGCCGTATGAACCTTTGGCGGAGGTCCACGGCAGTGGTACTCGGCAGCCGTCTCGGCCGATCTCGGCGCCCTTGTGTCGGAAGAAGATGGGGTCTTGTCGCTTCTCCGCGGGGATCTCGACAACCTCCGGCAATCCGAGCTCCTCACCCCTGACAGTCAGCGAGAAAGCCGACACCGATGGCAGTTGACCCACTGATACAAGTATGCCGAGCCTGGCAGACCGAGAAGGAGGACTGAAGCGGCTCGTGCCCGCTTGAGACCGAGAGCGAGGTCGCATGACGGTTTGGTGCCATTGCTGTGAAGGTAGTCCTTGTTGTACTTTGAGTAGTCCTCCACGCTCTCGGCGACGGTAGACTCGGCGATACCATATCGAGTCGCATGGCGGATGACCTAACGTCAGCTCGTGCTCCGCGTCATGCCAAGCGCCAGCTTACATCGTGGTTTGACAGCACCCAGGTGGTGCTGCTGTCCGTGTCCTTGACCTGCTTGAGCGACTCGTCGATCGTCTCCTTGTACTTGGCGGCATTGTACGGGCACATGAGCATGTCGAAAGAGAAGCTCTGGCCGAGACCCTCGGGCGAGGCGTACAGGTGCTTCCGCGTAGGGCTGACCCAGGCCTCTGCGACGGCACTGCGGTCAGTCCAGTCCAAACCATCCCGGTGACAGCCGTCAACCTACGTCAGAGGGGGGTTGTACTCGTTGAACACCTTCCTCCAGCCTGCGTAGATCTCGTGCACCTCGTCCCGGTCCCATAGAGGATGAGAGTTGGGCGCGACCTTGTCGTTGTGCATGTCCGTTAGGAGCTGGTTGAGCTCCGCCTGACTCGCGTACGGCTCGGACATGTTCTTGGCCAGACCGTGCGCGACGTCGATTCGGAAGCCGGACACGCCCCGGTCGCCCCAGAATCGGAGGGTTTTGTGGAAGTCTTCTCGGACCTCGGGGTGAGTCCAGTCGAAATCGGGCTGGGAAGAGTCGAAGATGTGGAGGTAGAATTGGCCGGGGGTACCATCGGTGGTCGGGACCTGCTCCCATGCCGACCCGCCAAAGACACACTGCCAGTCGTTAGGCGGCTGGTCCTTCTTCTCGCCAACGCCTACAGTCAGCTATGACCCGGCGACTGACACTTTGGGCCACACGTACCATCTTTGAAGATGAACTTCTTCCTCGCGTCGGAGCCAGGGGCAGCCTTCAGCGCCTCCTGGAACCAGACGTGGTCGTCACTACAGTGGTTCGGAACGATGTCGACAATGACTCGGATGCCCACTTCCTTGAGCTTCTGGCTCATCTCGTCAAACTCGGCGAGAGTGCCGATGCGAGGGTCGATGTCCCGGTAGTCCGCAACATCGTCTGCGTGTCAGCACTGGCAGAGAAACCGGATTGGACAAAACTCACAGCCTCCATCTTTCAGCGCCGAGGGGTAGAAAGGGCTCAGCCAGATCGCGTCCACGCCCAGCTTCTTCAGGTAGTCCACCTTAGATATGATACCCTTGAGGTCTCCTATGCCGTCGCCGTTCGCGTCACAGAAGGAGCGCGGGTAGATCTGGTAGACTGATGCTTGGCGCCACCAGGCCGCGTCGGATTCTGCACTCAGTGTCGGCCGTGTAGGAAGGCCTCACGCACGGGAAGGAGTCATGTCAGCTGCACCGGTCGTGTAGAAAAGCGTCAAGAGGGTCTGGCAAGGATGCGAACAGCAGCGACCTTGAGTCTATGTCTGCCGTATGCACAAGGACGGGTGACGAGGGCGATTTCAGTCATGCTGGAAGGTCATGCCCTAGGCTGATATAGTGGAAGGAAGGACGCAGATGGTGGAGGGGCAAGGTGGAGGACCCGGTCGGAAGTCGCCGAAGTCAAGCCGAGGTCACGCGTGACCCGATGATTATGCGCTGCAGGCGCAGCGACTGGGCGTATATTACGCGAGGGTGGAGCTCGCGGGCTGAGGTTGTAGGGGGCAAGCTTCAGGAAGCAAGCATGCAGGGAAGCCAGGTGGCTTGAAGCGGAGGTATGCTTGCGGGGTCTCGCCTGGGGCAGCGAGGGGAAGGGCTTGTAAGGTTGGTCCGCTGATCGAGTCGAAACCCGATCCGATAGGCGAGTCTTGCTTGCCGGGACTGGACTGGTAGGGTGTGTGTCTCTGCTGTAGCGCCTGACCGCGACAGTTGAGCAGAGAATACGACGACGTTGGGCCGAGGGATGCCTGGTGAGTATCGGCCAGCGCGACGACGGGCGCAGACCTGGTGCGGGCGCCTACTGCAGGCGTGTTTCGGATTTGTGCCTGAGTCTACGCTGAAACGCGTGCAGCCAGCTGAATTGCCTACCGCATTCATGACCATAGCCAGCGATATGCGAGGTGTCTCAAATATGCTCATCTGCATTCCACGTACGTTCGAGCTGTCCAGTCGCTCAATATTTCTGCTGGTTGGTAATATCCCAGACGTACATACACCACTTAATCGCTCGGTTGGTCGGATCGCAAACGCTTGGGGTTGGCTGGCCGACCCGGTCCTCCGGCAATCACCAAGCCCGGGCGGCGACAGACCCTCGCGCACAGGCTTCGTCTCTCCCATTCGTGTCATGCGCGCTTCTTCGATGAGACTTTCACTCTACTCAATCTCAAACAACCCAAGATGCCCAAATGGAGTAGGCTGCCCCTCGTGAAGAGGAAAGGAGACCCCGCCGTACGCATCCGACGGAAAGCTCCATCGTAGTCCTCTGATAGCAGGCCCGTCCCGCGAATCCAGTCGGACCGCGTCAGCCAGTCATCCCCTCCGACATCCTGCACGACATCCTCGACATCGTCCCTCGCGATGCGCTCGCCCCGCTTATGGCGGTCAACAAGGCCTGCAACCTCCGCGTCGAGCCTCTCATCTACCGACACCTCGACATGGGTGGATACCGCGAGCTTCTCGTGGCCTTGAAGGACAAGATGTACAGCGAGATCTTGACCAATGAACAGGTGCCCGACACCCGATACGACCGAGTCATCCATATGGTTCGCACCCTTACGAAGAACCCGCACGATACGGTTCCGCTGCCCCTGCGTCCAGGGGACATCCTCCCGATTCCCTGGTTGCAGACGATTCGCGTGAGCGGCAAGGCAGGAGACGAACAGTCGGTCTTCACCCTGACGAGTCTCTCTGAGCCGTCCACGGCGATCTTCGACTACAAAGCTTGCGATTCGCCGCACAAGGTTCACAACCACGGAATCGCCAACTACCCAAAGTCGATCGTTCGCCAAATCCAGCTTGTTCATGACATCGACACCGCGCTGGTGCAAGATTCGGACAGCTGGGAGTACGCTTCCGAGCGCTCGACTTTTATCCTCTTCCTCCCGCAGGACACCGCCAAGTGGACCGCTCCGGGTGAGGTCTCCATCGTAGAGCCTCCTTCAGTCTCGCACTGACAGACAGGCGGTGTTGAGTCCGGCCTCAAGGACCTCATCGACGGCTGGCTCGGCTGGTTCCATCCCGTCACGTTTGTCGGTGCCGAATACCTCGGTCTGGCCGGTACGCCAACGCCGCAGACCGTCATGCAAGCCTTGCAGAAAGGGCTCGACGACTACATCGGAGACTGGTGGGATGGCGAAGAGACCAGCGAGCATCCCTGGAGAAAGTGGCTCACCGAGCAAGAAGAAACGGAGGAGATGGCGTTGAAAAGGGACAGGGGCCTCATGAGGTGGAAGACCCTTGCCGAGTTCATGAAGTCGGAGGTCTGCGAGGATGAGATCAAGTTGCAAGAGGCGGAGGGATGGGTCAAGAAATGGGCAGAGTATGGAGCGGTGCCATGCGAGCCGGTCTCTCCCCCTCAAACTACCGAGCTTCCTCAGGGGCGTCCGGCTCCCGGAGAGGTCTCTGCTGACGACCACCTCGTGGCCGAAGACTTGGTCTTGGAGTGACACTTATTTCCACAACCTCAGAGCCTCGTCACCTTCATGTAGCTTTTACTATCATTTGGGTCGTTGAAGAGAAAGAAACAATGCAAAGAATGATCATTCGGGTCCCGCCAAGGGGAGTGACGTCTCGAGTCTCACTGACTTCGCTTCCGCTGTGAGACTTCCCCCTATTGAAACATCCGTCGGATGGCGCGAGGTTTTCTCTCGGCATCTTTCATACTCCAGCACCCGGTTCCGTTGCAGAACCTCGCCATGAGCCCGACGCCTTGGAACAACGACGTACGGCGATGTTCTCCGATGTCCGGCATAGCGTGAAGACCCCCTTGGCCACTATGTAAACCAGCTTCTTTCACTCGTGGCCCTACTGGGCCCCGCACGGAACGGCCTTGCAGTGACTGCGGCGGTCAGCCATTCACCACATATGAATTCAGCTCCTCGCTTCTTCCCCTCTCAATAGGTGTTCGGCAATCCATGTCATCTTGAGTCACCGCGCATGTTCCCCGGGCTACGCAGCGGCAAACCCTCCATAATCACCGAGCCGGTTCTTCACCGTCATCTGCGTGGGATTTTACGATCCGCTTGTCCCATCCGCAAGGCTAGTGATCAAGTGCGCCCCGAGCACATGATTGAGCTCGTCTGTCAGGCACATAATGGATAAGCCTTGCAGACGACACTTTCCGCAGACAGTCAGCTTCACGCCTGCATTGTTGGGCCCCTCCGTCTCTCCAATGCATGAGTTTCGCAATACATTTCCGCTCTCGGAGCCACGAGCGTCCGTGGCAGAACGATTCTGTGTTTTAAAAGGAAGGAGGGCACTTGATCCGCTCTCCCTGCAACCTTGCCGGTCTTTGAAGCTGAGGGCAGCGGAGATGCCGCGTTCAAGGGGGACTGGGGCTTGATACTCTGGATCACCCTTGGCGAATGAATCGGACGCGAGCTTTACTGGGATGAGGTCATGTTCAGAGGCGGAGGGTTGGCTGAGGGAGCGGGCGGACACACAAAGGGCACCGGAAGCCTCAAAGCACCGTGCGGGCGCCCTCCACATCTTGTGACTGAAAGCGGCGACCTTCCGGAGAGTCCGGCGCGAGCGAGAAGAGTCGATATCTCGTGGTGATGGGACTGTGGGCAACGCCAATAGCCCCGAGTGGGCGACACACATGCACGTATAACCAAATGCCAATGATGGGTTCACGTTCATGTTCAAGCTAACATACCGGCCTTTCCAGAGAGCGTTCATAGCCAGCCATCCAGGAGCTGCTTCGGAGCCGGCTGTCTACGTTAGGACAGATCTTGCCGGTCACTATATTCCGATCACAACATCCCACGCGTTGATCTCTGTCCCAAGCAGCCGCGCCCTCATCGCATAACGCGGCATGGCTTCCACGACTTCTCCATGCTGCACTGAGGGCACTGCACCCACCTCGCGATCGGACTTGCGGTCCGGTCGTGGCGCGTGATCGGGCGATTTCGCGACCACGAGCAAATCGGCCGAAACGACGCGTCGAGCAAATTGACCCTTTTCCTTATCAGATTAGACACTGCCTGTTTGCCTGATCACGCCAAAGCCGAAACGAGCGAAAAGTCGCATCGATGGCTGGGCACGCCTCATGGCTCGCTGGGGTGCACCAGTCGCGCCGTGGGGGCATGATTGAACGGACGCGATGCGCTCAGTTCTTCGGTTCGACTCGTTCTCTCATCGGCAGTTTGCTACGACATCGCTCGCAACATGAGCTGCACGACCATCGAGGGACCGCAGGATGTGGATATCGTCAAGGTGAGTACGGCCGGTTCCACTGGATTGTCCGCGTAGCTCACGTCCCAGCGCGACTACGCCACGGTGGGACCGTACGACGTTGAGGGGCTCGAAGAGCGCGATGTGATGGAAATCAACCGGAAGCCTACGGCATTCCTTGGCTACAAGGTGAGCTTTAGCGATTGTCTCTCGATCCTCCCAGCGCGTCTGTATCTCTGTGTCAGCTGCATACAATGCTGACCATCAGACGCCTCGGATCGAGACGCGCATCATCCCCTCCATTCCCTTGCCCGAGCGGGTCGACCCTCTTCATTCGTCTTGCCGCAAACTGCTCCATCCCGATCTCCTCCACCACATCCTGGTCCGCCTTCCCCTCGCTTCTGTTGCAGCCGCTTCTCGCGTCTCGAGACTGTTCAACGACTCGGTAGGACCGGTCCTATACCGCTCAATCTGTTACTTCCCGGATCGCAAGGGCCCCACGGCGCTGGACGGCTTGGACGACATCGCCGGGGACGATTCGGCACATTGCTCGCGCAAACAGGACCTCATGCGTTATGTCCGGCACCTCCATCTTGGCTATCATCATCACGAGCACCCGCATGCGCCTACACCCACTTCCGACCGCCTGCCACACCGTTCGACTCCACTCAGCCTCTCAGCGAACCTGCGCACTCTACACGTCGCGGGCGAGCGGTACTGCACCCGCCGATCTTGCCCGTTCTTAGCAGACGCGAGGCCAAAAACCGTCGTCGTGAAGAAGATCGACCTCTTCAGCGGCTCTCCACGATGGATCAACCCGTTCCGGCTGCCTTGCGCCGAGACGACAACCCGGGCGGTATACCTCGTTCAATCGCCGTTCTTCCTCAAGGCGAACAAATGGCAGGGGCTCTCGCTCGAGTCCCAGCAGGCCGAGACCAGCGTGTTCATCTTCGCCTTGCGGGAGTACGAGGTTGAATGGCGGGATACGGCACGGCGCATGTCGGACCGGGACGCACATGCGGCTCTGGTGGAGCACCTCGCGAGCATATGCCTCATGGCACGGCGAAGGACGGAGATAGTCGGGCTGGAGCTCGTCGCGCCTCACCTGCGGCCAAGCGAATGGCTGAGTAGTGCCTACCCCGAAGACGTCGTGGCGAGCTTCGAAGAGGTGGTCCACCGACGGGTCAAGGCGCGATGGACCGAGGCCGGATGTCCAGGAGACGTAGAGGACCTTTTGGACAGGTGCTGCTTCGTGAGTATGCGGGAGTACGCGGCAAAGGGGTGCAGGGAGGAAGAGGTGGACAAGGCGTTGTTGGAACGCTGGGCGGGATGCTGGGAGCAGAATGTCGCTTGCTCGGGCATAGCCCATATCCGCGGGTGATTCGCAACCAGTCACTTGCACTCCTCTTATTTTAGACACGGTCGAGGTGTCATCGCGTACGAATTCATCTGTGGCTCGGTGTGAAATGCTACGCACCGCTTCTCCACCTTGGTCTATACACATGCATTCTGCCCCTTTGAGTTGTGTCTGAAAACAGTGGCCTGGCGTCGTCTGAATACACAATCATCGAAGGCTGTGAGAGATGCCTATACTTCACTCTGTCTACCTCGCTGATCTCATACTCAAGCTTGACTTTGACTTCCAGCAATGGCCTGCGCTCGCGCTCGCTCCTTCCACTGCGTCACTTTCTCGTTCAGATCCCACTCGTCCACCATCGTCTCCCTCTCCCATGTCTCGAGCGACTCAAACTTGATTGTTGTACCGGCAGCATGAGCCTCGGGTGTCAATGACGGGTAAGCCGTCAAGTCCCGCAGCATGCTTTGCAGCTCGTCTCGAATCGCGGCCTCTCGATCTTGAGACAGTCGGACTCGCTCTGGAAGCCACGGGCCGAGCATTTCGATGCCCACAAAGCTGACCTTCTGCATGCCGGCCTCGGCAACCGATCTGACGAAGTCCACGGTGCTGCTCCACGCGTGGCGCTGTTCATTCTGTAGCGCGTCATGGATCTCGCGATTGTTTAGGGGAGGCGGGGCGAAAATGATATGCACTGTCGGTTGGTGTCGCGGGAACAGCTTGTCGAAGGTGTGGAGCAAGCGACTGCGGAAATGCTTGTTCTTGTCGTCGCCGAAGTCGTAGTCGAAGGGATCCGACTCGTACGGCGTGTCCGGGTACACAACCTCGACGAGGGTGTCGATGGATTCCGGTAGGGGTACCACGCTGCGATTGCGGAGAGAATCATCTACGGGTGTTGCCCAGTTCGCATCTGGATCCTTCGGGTCGTTGATGAACGCGTTAGGCCGCGCCTGCGCGAGCAGCGGACAAACAGTACGGCAGTGGGAGCCTCCGCTGGAAATCCTCCGGGGGACACAGAACGTGAGCTGCGTCGAGTGAATGACGCCCAGTCTGGGAAGCTCGATGTCGGGCGTGACTCTGTTGATGAGAAAGTCGGGATCCTTCGTATCCTTCTCCTGGACGTCGTGCCAATCCCAGTGTGGCACGATGCGCATCGTCCTGACGTGCCTCAGCGCAGCACGTTTTCGGCTCGTACTGAACTGACTTGGTGGCATATGGTTGACGCCATCGAATGGACTTTTTCGGGAGGGGTACCTGCGGGCATCATCGATGGTGACGAGAATGTTCTTGTATAGCCGGGGCGCAGCGAGATCGGAAGAGACACGACTGACTCGCATCAGAACCGGTAAGACCGCGAAGTCTGTGAGAGCGAAGATACGGGCGAGAACCCCGGGTGGCACCGAGGTCTCTCCCATTGTCGAGGCTTTGGTTGCGGTCTCGGGAGCGGTGACGGTCTCGAGCGTCGTATCAGGGTTGGTGGCTTGTGGAGCGTACTGTGGCTCAGCATTTTTCATGACTTAGACTTGTGCTTCACTCACTGAGCTGGGCGTAGCTGTTACCGCTGTCGGTGTAGAGCTACTCATATTGGTCAAGGTGAGACCAGTCGGCATCTCGGACATTCCAAGATACGACGTGCTGTTGGGGGAAGTGAACATGTCTACAGGACGGCATCACGGCCACGGTTGTCAAGGTCGATGCCCGGACGGCCGACGGGACACGACAAAGGAGGGTGGTCAACACAGCTTTTGATGCAGTTCAATGACGTCTTTGCTACCCAGGCTCGAGTTGAGCCCGTCATTGCTGAGAAGCCTCGGTTGGCGCGAGGTTGCTCCAACGGCTCCTTACATGCTATGTGAGGTGTCTGCAAGTCTGGCTGGCCGCAGTAGCACTCTGGATTTTCTTTATAGCCCCCTCCCCCCCCCCCTCTCTCCTGGGGCGGCTTTCGTCCCCTTTATACCCCTGTGCAGAGCTTTCTCGCTGAATGCTAGTGCCGTAACAGAATACCTCTATCCGTTGCACACGCCGGGAGGGCGCATTTTGCGCTTGCTTGGACTGTGCGCCCTCACGGTTGAACCGTGGGCCATCCGTAGTCCGAGATAGCTTGCCGTCTTCCAGCCAATGTTGGGCCTCACGGCTCCACCATGGGCTGAGGCTGGTTGGAGCTGGAACGGAAGAGCCATTATTCACATGTGCATGGCTACGGCTGGCACTCCTCATGGCCCATTTCCTAGAGGATCTTTCCATGTCTTCGAACGAGCTTCTGCAGTCAATGCAGGGCATCGTCGGGTGTGTCTAAAGCGTCGATCGTTCCAAGGGTTCCGTCGAGAAGTTCTGCTCTTAGCTCTCGGCGGGTCAACAATCTGACTCACTGTTCGTCCACTCCGCCGCTTCGTCTTGCAAGCCCCATTCCGGACGAAGATGCTCTTTCACCCACTCATCCAGTGAGGTGAATGCGAAAGACTCCGATCTCGCCGCGTTCCGGGCCGGAGTGAAATGATACTCTAGCCACTTTGCGCGCCAGTGTGCCGCTTCGTCCCGAACCGCAGCGATTCGATCCTGTGCCAGACGCACTGCCAGAGGAAGATAATCACCGAGCGACTCGATGCCTATGAAGGTAACATTTCGCGCTTTCGAAGATAGGAGGCAGTAGAACAGCTGTCTTATGGAATTCCAGGGTGCGAACGCCTGTCTCTGCTCGCTCGTTGCGGGCTTCCAACCTGCCGAGGCGCTCAGGAAGACGAAGTGGATGTCGGGACAGCAGGTTCCAGGGAAAAGCAGCTCGAGATAGTTGATGTACGCATAGAGCTCGCTGCAAAGGTGGGCAGGGCGGAGGATGTGAATGACAGTCTTGACAGACCGGGGGAGGGGCACGACACGGCGACGAGGCTTGTCGTGTGCTGTCTGGGCAGGATTGGGGTACCAGGGATCGAGATCCTCGAGGGGTTCATGGACAAAGGTCGAAGGCGTTGCGCAAGCCAGAAGAGGGCAGGTCGAGCCACAAAGGGGCCGGCCGAGGTAGTCGTGCGGGGATCTGCAGAATACGAGCTGACGTGACCGTATGACCTTTAGTTTGGGCAACTCGATATTCGACGTGACGAAGTCGCTTCGAACGGAATCGTACGTCTTGCTTTTGGCCGCCGGCGTGCTGTGATCGACGGAGGTGTGCGGCACGATGTACATGCTCTCGGCGTTGTTCTTGAGGACGTATCGCTTCGAGTTCTTCCAGTGCGAGGCTCTGGATCGCGACTTGAGCGGGATGTGAAAGTTGACGCCATTGAATGCGTTGCGAGGCTTGTTTAGGTCGACAGTGATGTTGGAGTATAGCCTGGGCGCAGCGAGATCGAGCGCGGTATGAGAGGTGGCCATGAGGGCGGGAAGGCATGAGCGTTCGACGTGAGCGATGATGTTGCCGAGAATGTCTGGGTTGATGACTGGGGGCGAGCTGGCGTTGGTTGACGTCGAAGGACGCACAGGCGTGGGAGGCAGTGACATGTCCTGCCCTCGGGTCAATGGGCGGTCCGGCCGCGTTTTCGTTGATCGATCACGAGTCGGCTGGTGTCAGAGTCTTATTGTTTGGTTGGAGTGCCATGTCGCCTACCGCTTCGAGGTATCCAGTGCTCTTCTTCTTGGGTGCCTTGTTGCTTCGCCGACTACGAGTACTACGAGCCATCGTGAGCGTTTGCAACAACGAGCGTGGTCAGTGTGATGTTGATATCAAAGGAATCGATCAGTTTGTGGGGCTTTGCATGGTCCTGTTGAGCGAAAGCTTCGCTGTCACAGCGGCGACCGAGTGCACGAGTGGTGTGTGTGTGTCAGGATCCTTCTAATCAATCTCCTCCGCCTGTGTTGGCCGCTACAGCCGGAGAACAAGCGGCGATCGCCGACATTCATGTTTTGATACCGTCGGTGACCTCCACTCGCCGCCGGCCTCCGGCTAAGTCGAGCCATCCATCTCACTTTCTGAATTTTGACTTTCAACAACTATACTTCAACCACTTTGTCAGCAATGCCTCTGCCTCGCCCGGCAAGGCTTGTCAGGCAGCATCCTCAATTATATACCAGACAAGCTATAGCATCATCATCCATCCGACATATCCACTCTACTGCCATTGCATCTCGACAAATCAGCGCTCAGGAAGAGCTCGAAGAGGATGACGGAGCTGTCGTTCGCGTGAAGTCCCCCCGCGATGCGCGTGCCAACTTCGGACGCGACCCGACAAATACACATGCAAGCATCGAGCAAATATCAGCACGCATAAGCCGAGCTGGTGGTCCTCGACCCGCACCAAGCCACTCGTCGGCGGACGCACGCGAGGTTGAGTCCGACGCAAACCATGATCGACACACTTCATCACACGCCGACTCGGAGGGGCCGGACATCATCCAAGCGGAGCTCGAGGCTATCAGCGAGCGCATAGGTGACGACGACTATCACCATTCTGCTGCGCCTCGCTCGCCATTCGGTGTCAAGCCCGAGGAGGCTGGACGTATCGAGGACTATAGCGAGCCGAGGGAGATCAGGCGGAGCCCGGCGTCTATCATCGGTAGCAAGCGAATAGGGGCTACGCAACTCCCAGAACTGCTCGTCGAGCAAGTCAGCAACGCGGTCGATGGTATGTCTAGATTCCACCTTCGATGCCCAGCTCATGAGCAGAGGTCAACCCCAAGTACATCCGACAGGAGTTCCTCAAGCTCCGGCAACAACGCATAAAAGATTCAACGAGGACCAAGCGGGTCAAGCAGATCGAGCCGGAGATGGCTGTAGCTGCGGCATCGGCGTTCTTGCCGGGGGAGTACGCGGCAGTGCGAAATGTCTTCGAGGAGCTCTCGCGGAGACTCGGCACCAACTGGCTGGAGAACGCAGCTACAGTGGCTCGGCAGACACATCTGTCGGAGGAGGTCTCGGATGGTGTGCGGTCGATGGAGCAGATTGCTACTGAGAGTGAGCTCGAGCAATCACCGCCGCGGGTGGTCGAGGCAACAAGCGGATTGGGCCCCGGACTGTGGTGAGTCTGAGGACATGGATATTCCCGATTGAAGATGACTGATGCCAGGTCTCTGCTCGACTCGCGAGGCGTGCTTCCGTCCGGTGTTGAGCTGGAGGAGTCGGACCGCACCGATATTCGTGACTCACCCGGCGTCGGGCCCATCGACTATCAGCTGTATCAGGGCTCGGGAGTTGTTCGGTCTTTCGCAAAAGAGCTGGCAGATGGTGCGTGACTGAGGTGCCTTCACGTTTTCGTGCTTACAGCAGGCATACCTGAATCGGCTGCCTCCATCGAATATCCTCCCAAATTTGACCGCAATTTCGTCTCCACTGTCAGTGATTTCGCGCTTGTTGTGAAGTAGTGCTCATGACAGACACCCGCCCTAGTCATGTCCACTTTCTACCTCTCTACCTTGCAGAACCTTCCCCGGCAGAACCACATCAAGAAGCTTCTATCGTTCAAATCGCCGTACATCATCATTGTGGATCACGCTCGCCCGCAAGGCTGGGCTGCCATTTCAAAAGCCCGAGAATACATCCTCGCTCGAAGCACCGATGAGAATCCGCTCCATATCGTCGCGCCATGCCCGCACGACAACGAGTGTCCATTACTCAACACTGCCGACATTTGCGGATTTTCACAACGCCTACAGTCACCTCGATTCTTGCGCAAGACTAAGCACTCGAAAGCTGGTGAAGAGGACAAGGGATACGTTTACCTGGTCGTGGCGCGGGGAAAGCGGCCACAGACCCTGGAGAAGGCTCAGGAGGCGTTGGCAAGGGCTGGGAGGCAAGGCGGCGTCGCTAAAGAGGAAGAAGCGAAACGGGCTCAGGCCGCAGAAATGGTCGAGCAGGATATCGAGGGTGCCGTGGACGGCGAGACTCAGTCGGAGCTGGTCGTTGCCAGCGGAAGCGGCACACGTCAAGAGTCAAACGCAGATGTGGAACAGGAGGAGCTCTCAGTGTCGGCGCCAAGAGCGGTTCAGCCGGAGGAGATGATCCAATACCTCCGAACCGAGTCATACTCGTGGCCTCGACTGGTCGGGCCTCCCTTCAAGAAGGGCGGACACGTGACTTTCGATGCTTGCAGCCCCAGTGGTGAGCCTCGCTTGGTGTCGATGCCGAGCCCCGCTGACAGCAGGCCAAATCGAGCGAATGACGATCCCGCAGTCTCACTCGAAGCAAGGCTACTACGACGCACGCAAAGCTTTCTGGGGCGACTTGTTCCCGCATCAGCCAAAGGGCCGTGTGGTGCCGCGACGTCGGGGTGTCAAGAGACTCGTGTCGTCTGCGGAGATGCCGGGATCCGAGGAAGAGGCGCAGGAATGGATGAATGAGATCTTCGGCCCGGATACGGAAGAGGACAAGGCGGCCATGGAGAATCTGAAGCGCATGCCGGGCGTCAAGGTGGAGTACATCACAAAGCATAGCCGCCCGGGCCGGTCGTCCTGGAAGACCCGAGAGGAGCGCGAGGAGGAGAAGAAGTTTGAGCAAGCTCGCGCGGGAGCGGTGTACAATGTGGAGAACGTGCACCGTTTCGACGACTTCCCGTACGATGATGCGGTGTACCGCGGCCCGGCTCATTCGCCCAAGTCGGAGAAGAAGGCGAAGAAGTTGAAGAAGGTCAAGTCGGCGGGGAAGAAGGAGGATGGCGGCGTCAAGGCGTTTGACTCGGACGAAGAGATGTGGTCGGCTTTCCACCAGGAGGTGAGGGCGCTGGATGTGGATGTGGAGGCGAAGAAGGATGCTGGAGGGTCAGTCGCCGAGCAGGGGATGGTACAGCATATGAGTGAGGAGGAGTACGTCCGGATGATGCAGAAAGCAAGGGCGTCTGAGGCTGCGGGAGATTTGCCAGACACGGCCTCTGGTCAAGGGCAGAGGAGATCTTTCGGCACGTGGGCGCGCCCGCAGGTCGGTCTCGGACTTTCTGGTACGTCTTCCTCGCAGCTAGACTTAGTAGCGACGGCTGACGAACAGCGGTCTTTACGCAGCGGAGGCTCATGAGCGCCCGTCCCGTCGAGCGGACCAACGGCGGCCGTTCGAAGGTGACGATTGCGGAGCTAGCGCGAATGAAGACGGCCGGCCAGCCCATTACCACCTTGACGGCATACGACTTCCCCACTGCTTTGCTCTCCGAGTCGACCGGCGTGGACATTACGCTCGTTGGCGACTCGCTCTCGCAGGTCGCGCTCGGCCACGAGAACACGACGCAAATCACTCTCGACGAGATGATCCACCATTCCAAGGCCGTCACGCGCGGCGCCAAGACGCCCTTCGTCATTGCCGACCTCCCGTTCGGATCGTTTGAGGCTTCGGTGGAGAAGGGCGTGGAGAGCGCCATCCGCTTGATCAAAGAGGGCGGGGTCGACGGTCTGAAGATCGAAGGCGGTCGGGAGATTATCCCGCTCGTGAAGCGGCTGTCGGATGTCGGCATCGTTGTCATGCCGCATGTGGGGCTGCAGCCACAACGAGCCACAAGCATGTCGGGGTACCTCGTTCAAGGTCGATCCGCCTCTTCGGCACGATACCTCATGGACACGGTGCTTGAGCTGCAAGAAGCCGGAGCGGCGATGTTCCTCCTCGAAGCAATCCCGCAGATGCTCGGCACGCACATTACGGAGAAGGTGCGCGTGCCGACCATCGGTATTGGCGCTGGACCGGGCACATCGGGTCAGGTACTGGTCATCACGGACGTGATGGGCACGTATGCGCCTGAGCCGCCCGAGGGCGCCGACCCGGACGCGATAGTCCGCAACCCCTCGCAGCCGAGGTTTGTCAGGCAGTTTGGGAATGCGGGGAGGGAGAGCAGGAGGGCGGTGACGGAGTATCTGCGGAGTGTGCGGGACGGGACCTTCCCGCAGATTGGCAAGGAGACGTACGGGATGAAGAAGGATGAGTGGGAGGCGTTCATTGGTGCCAAGGCGGACGTGGAGGGCTCGGCGGTGAAGGGCGAGGAGACGGTGGACGGTGCCTGATTTGTGTACCAGGGCGAGCATCTTGCCGGAGGGACAACAAGGGTGACGCGAGCCGCGAAGTGATCGGAAGACGAAGATACCCAGCATTGTGTGCGATACCCCTGCCATGATTGTATTGTAACTTGACGTACTGCAATGCACCATCACTACTTTGACCGACGGCCTGGGTGTCCCCGGCTTGAGACAATACGGGCAAGCCCCATGGCGCATCCAGAACAAGGAGGGAAAAGAGTAAAGGGCCATCGTCTTCTGCATGGCGATCTTCGGGCGAATGAATCTCACTCCCGCATATTGTGCATCATGCATATTTGGTTTTCCGGGGCTCTATACCGACATCTAGTTGTCGGCCATGATCCACGGCTGCTGGTCAGCTTATCGTCCCGTCGGAGAGACTTGGCTCCACCTACCCAAGCAATGGGCTCGTACTCGGCGAGCTCGGACTCGTTGAACCAGAGGCCGATCTCCTTGGTAGCGGAGTCGAAGGCGTCCGAAGCGTGGATGAGGTTTCGGCTGGGGTGTCAGCATTGTCTGTTCTCGCTCAAGCCGATGAAAGCGTCCATATCCGCCAGGCTGGCCCGCTTCATCGCGCCCGTCAAGCCTGTTCCCGGAGGCCAACAGTCCGTGCGTTCCTTGTGCAAGGCTCACGCGCAACGCGCGTCTCCGGAGAAGATACAGCCACTCACCCGACGGAGACGGCGTATTGGCCTCGAACGGATCCCGGGTCAGACTCCTGCGGGTTGGTAGCGCCTACGATTCGTCGCTGCCGTCAGCTCGAACGCAACTAGAGCCTCGACGAGCTCACGCCCTGTCGGATGACGTCCTTGCCCTCCCAGACCCTGCAAGTGAGCTCCGTGGATGATCATATCACAGCGGACTCACATGGCGACGACGGGGGTGCCCGAGGTGATGTACTTGACGAGGCCGGAGTAGAACGGTCGCTCCTTGAGGTCGATGTAGTGCTCCTTGGCGAGCGCAGGCGACGGGGTGAGCGACTTGATCCTGCCATGAGCTACTCTGTCTGCCTTGCACACGTGCTGCGGCTACCACTCACGCAACGAGCTTGTAGCCCTTCTCCTCGAATCGCGAGACAATCTGGTGTGAGCTCAATGATCTCTTCATAGTTAGGTGCGCACCTTGCCGACGAGCTGTCGCGAGACACCGTCCGGCTTGATCATGACGAAGGATCGCTCAGACACGGTGCCCTTCTCGCCGGCGATGGTCTTGGATCCCTCGAGGAGGATGGGGCTCTGGGCAGCTGCGATAAGCTCGTTGCGGCTGGCTAAACAAGATTGGCTCACCGGCGTAAGCAGCGACAGAGATGGCTCCGGCGGCAGCGACGCTTCCGTACACTCGGGTAGCGGGCGCGGCTCGGGCGGTGGAGAAGGCCCGGACTGGGTGTGAGCTGGAACGTGGCTGCGGTATGAGAAGAGCTCACCCGAGGCTCGCGAGGCCATTCGGGCGCCTGCGGGTCAGTGGGTTGTAGACTTTTAGCACGCAGTGAGCTGACTGTTTCGGAGAGTGCTGCTGAACATCGTAATGGGATGCTTTGGTATATGGGTATATGTAAAGTGCAGGTCGTGTTCGTGCGTGATTTTGGGTTGGGTTGCCAGGCTGTCCCCCCACCATTCCCCCGTCTCTGGACGGCTGTCTCAGGGTCCTGAGGCTAAAGCGAGGAAGCGCGGGATCAAATCACCCGTGGCGTCTGCTACGAGGGTTCAGTGATTAGGCGACCAGGCAGACTGATGCGGAGGGTCGGAGAACATACTGGTTTTCAAGGAATGCATCTCTACGTTTGCGCCACGTAGCACGCATCTCCCACACAAGACACACAGCGCAGACGCCGCTCACACCGCAAGATAGCGCCTCACTATCAGGTTACTCCAGCCTCAAACACCTCCCGAT
This sequence comes from Papiliotrema flavescens NRRL Y-50378, assembly GCA_000442785.1. Classification (NCBI taxonomy): domain Eukaryota; kingdom Fungi; phylum Basidiomycota; class Tremellomycetes; order Tremellales; family Rhynchogastremaceae; genus Papiliotrema; species Papiliotrema flavescens. Next base: position 28,840 of record CAUG01000679.1, read on the forward strand.
TTCCACTGTTCACGCTCATCTTGTGACCCTACTTCAAACCTCCTGAGGGCGGTTGACTCTCTTCGGGGCCAGACTCGTCCTTTTGCTTGGTCTCGGATGCAGAGGGGAATGGAGGAAAGCTCGCCGTGAAGCCATCTGCACAAACAAATTGCACACCCCTTTCCTTGCTCAACGCGGCGTCCAAGGAGGGCGCGCTCAGCCACTTGTTGGGACTGGCACTGGTGTTTGTAGAAGCTGACGGGCCTGCAGTGACTTGGTCTTGCATTGAGGACGGCTTGGAGTCAAGTGGTCGTGCAGGAGCTCTGTTCTGAGATTCATTGCTCTCTTGTTCGCTGCCGTTCATGGCGAGTGGAATCTGCTGGGGGCACCGGGGGTGCCAAAGTTGGATTGTATGTATGAAAGCAAGCGGTGAAGCGTCCAGCTGACTGCTCCTGATAGCACTCTTGGTGAGCTCCTGTTGCCTCTATTCAGACCGTCAAATGCTGTCGAAAAGCCGGTGAATGAAGCTCCTTTTTTCCGCAGTGGTCCACCTCTGTCTGTCAGATGACAAACGATGAGAGGGAATTGCTAGAGTGGCGGCTGAGAGTCCTTTACCGCGCAGGAGATGAATGTGGAAGGACTGGACTTGTTGAAACGCGCTTAGCCTGCTTGGTGGAGGGCTGAGGCTATCATAACTCGACCAAGACAGGAGTTGGTGCAGAAAGGACACATGAATGCATGGTTTTGAGCCAAACGCCCACGCAGCAGTGCTAACATCTCTGACAGCTGATACAGGTGTGCAGAAGACCCCTTAGCAAGATTCTGCAAACTGGCCCGCTCCGATGTCCATTGCCAACCCAACGCTCAGACTGTACACATTGTGCATCTTGGGATCTCACAGCCCAGACTATTCACAGAGTACCTTGAAAGCGACTCGGGCGCGCGTCTGAGGCAAATTATGACGAAGTGGAAGTATCCTCCCTCCTCACCTTTGGAGGCCATGACCCGACAGAAGTGCGAGATTGTGGTTTCACCGGTTCGGACATTCCTGGTCCAAAGCAGTATGTGGGTTTGACAGGCTCCGTGCTCTCGTCAGCTTCAGTAGAACTCGTTGTGTTAGTCAGCGGCTCTGGGCGGGGAAGCAAGGACGTGGGTCTGGAAACAGCTGAGGGGAGACAATTTTGAGAGTCGCAGTCCAAGGATTGGTGCTTGGCTTCAAACGCAATGGGGCTAGGAGCAGGCCTCGCGTTTGAGCTGGTTTGACCATTGCCAGGTGTAGCGTTGACACTACCAGCATCATGCTTGAGGCTAGCCTGGGATCTCGAGGTATGCGGGTCGCAAATGCCCATGGTGACTATGAGCTGTCAGTCTCTGAGAGCAATCAAGGTTGACTTGCGCTGATCAACGTGAGGGGGCAAAACCCGTGCTGTTCTTATACGAGCCTGTTATGGACTCTTCCTTAGACCGCCGGAGCAAGTGAAAGGAGGCTTGGCATTTGGCAGACAGCCTGTCCGTAAGTATTGAACACTGGCCAAGCCCAAGATATGTAAGCGAAGACGGCTTTGCTTGGAGAACTAGGTGACGCTCCGCTGGTGGGCAAGTCGCGACCAGCTTACAGACAAAGTCCAGAAATAAGCGAGAGGTAGAAGGCTTTGCTCCAGCATTACGCGCAGAATCTGATACTTTGGGACTGGCTTGCCTATGGCACCCAACAAGCCACATGCAATCCACTCTTGTTTAGGTGGTTTTTAACTGACATCGCTCTACGGCCATTTTGGCACACTCCTGCCCACGGAATATCTCATGCACCCGGGACATTACCCTAGCTCATTGTGAGCTTTGATGTTTCTTGTGTATCCGTGTCCCCTTTTCCTCTGGTGGCGCTGTGTGCGTCAAACTCATAAGAAAGGTCTTGACTGGCTGCCGGCCCTTTGGCCCTTTGCATCGTTGGTT